>CM024723.1:32448572-32571848 GCA_014182545.1 Eucalyptus globulus
TACCAACCTAACTTGAATGAGGCACTTCTTCTTCCAGTAGTCGAGAATTGGTTTGGAGAACTCTAGGGCATTCTCAAAAATCCACAATCTTTGTCTTGTCCGAGTAATTGCGACATACAATTGTTTCAATTCAGAGCATAATATATTGTGCTTCGTGTCATCGAAACTTGGGGAAGACCATTGAGAGCTGTTATCGAGCAAAGCTTGCTCCTTCATGTATCCGTAAATGACCCTCCATTGACTTTTCAGAGGTGATGTGCCAAAGAAGTTGTACAATAAAACGTCCTAGACAATGTCACGGCTAAAAGTTTCGGGTAAAAACATTAAATTTTGTAACCAAAATAACAGATATCAAGTTTCATGAATACAGGAACAATTTTAAAAAATTTAGGGAAACAAATATCTGCACTCATTTTGACACACCAGCCTATCAAGAAAAGCCGTAAAGTCACAAGATCGTTGATATTGTCTATTAACCTAGAAGATGACATTGACATGAGCCCAAACAAATTCTACATTATGAGTATCTAGATGCCATTGTCTACATACAAAAAAGGGTATAGTAGAATGAAAATGCCAATCCAAGCTTTTTACAGAGTAACAGCTTGCAGCAAATTGGTCATGAAATCTCTATGCTGCTACTATTAATACCCCATGGCAAACAATCCAACCTGACCCACACCTACCTGAAATTCCAACCCCTTGCACTCCACTATCGTCAGAACTAGCGCTTGCCCTCTCACGAGGTTTGAAATTTCATTTCTAGAGTGATCATCTCGAACCAAAATAACCTGCTCTGCTCCAAAGCCAACAAAATTACCACTAAAATCACAGTTGCCAAAAATTGATAGTATGGCACTTTCGTCATTCTCTCTGATTCAAGTAAAATTGGGGCTTCCCACATATAAAGCTAGTTTCAGGGCTTAAAGCATCAACGGATAAGGGGAAAAATGGTAAAGAAGATCAACAACACTCTGCGCCAGTTTGAGTATACCAGCATGAGTGCGGAAGTTTTGGCTCAAATGGAAAATTTTGGAAAGACATCCCTTTTCCATTCTGATATCAGGTCCATCCATTGAATCCATCAAGAACTCCTTGTAGAAAAGGGACCTTATGTCTTCAAACCTGAAGTCTATTCCCCTTGCAATAGTTTGTGCAGTGTCCCCAGAAAACACAAAGCCCCCATCAACGTTTCTACAGATATACTTGAACAGTGAAATTTGCCTCATGGTGAGATCCTGCACTTCATCAATATATACAAAATCCACCACGTTACCAGCAAACTGCTCATGAAGAAGACGGCAATGAAGATCATTGACAAGATCGGCCAAATCAAATTCACCATTTTTCATTTTCATCTTTTCAAAATCCTCAAAAGCATCATAAATTTCTTCTCTTCTCTGAATACTCAGAGTGGAGACACGACCCTCCGAAAGAGAAACATAAGCTGGTCTGTCAAGTTTGCCTTCACAACCATCCGCTGGTGGAAGACCACCCTTTATGTGGGACATTATTTCGGTGACGACTCTGGAAGGATCAAGCCTCCTCCTTATCTTGTCATTGAAGTGAGGCCAGTAAACAGCACAAAACTTTTCGTAAGTAACCTCCTTAGCTCTTAGAAGACTTTGTAAAGCCACTGGTCTAGAATTGAAGGATTGGCCACAACAAAAATCCCTCAGATTGGGAAACCTTTCAAAGAATGAAACCCCAACTGTTCCATCTAGCATCATCAGAAGCTTACGAAAAGTTATAACAAGGAGATAAGAGTTGGGAGATACATAAGCAAATGAATCAGGGATATCCTTGAATAATGCTGCATCATCAACAATCTCATCAACTGAAGAGCTTTTTACTCTGTTTTGCCCCAATGCTAGAGCTGCAGCATTAATGAAGCCAGCAATTAGAAATGGAAATATATAGTTTTAACAAACTTATGGGAATACCTCCACTACACATGCAATCTCATAATTGCTACTTTTAGGTAACTAACAGCAAAAAGGAAATTAGAATCCGCTGGCAATAAAAAATTTCCCCCGCAGCAAGATTCGTAGAATAGATGGTCCTTTCTCGATTCTGGTTATAATTGCACAAGTTCTAAAAAGACGATTTTCTTTTTATATGTACAATGCTACAATCACAAAATTTAATGTGAAAGTTTCCAATAAAATGGTATTGCAAACTAAATAAGTGGCGCGAAGACCAAAATAAGGAATATTGCTGCACAAACTAATGTTTAGTTTCAGCAAGCAGAAGATGTCAATCTCTAACATGCAATGATTAAATCTATTTTCTAGCAGCTACATCCGAGTGGTAGCACCCGAGCATGGCAAAGTGCTGATTTGACCCATGCGCTTTTGCCACATGTTATATTTCCTATCGAACTCTAGAAAATGAAGTATCTTGGTAGTGCTTCTCCGCTAGGAGGAAAATAGTAGCATGCCAAAGGGGTTATCTTCTTCTCCCGACTAATTCATATATAAAAAAAAAATGACAACCCATTAACCCTTGCATATGTTTGTTCATTGTAAAAATTGCAGAATATTTATTCTATTGTTCAAACATCTTCCCATGACATTTTATGTACCTTCTAAGTTGAGATACGTGTTGTTTGACCGCAAAACATAATTTTGCACTGACAGTCACAAAAAGCTGGCGCAATACACAATCCTCTGCTCCTTCACCGATTTCATCAACATTGATTTCCAGGGAGGCATCATTGCTGTGACTAATACCACTTTGGATTTCCTGAAATCCCTTGGTTGCTTCATCATGCAGTTTCTCATTTCTAAACAACTTCATTGTCAGGACTGTAGTTTTACCGGTTCCAGATCGCCCAAGTATAAAAGTGCTTCTGGGGAAAAGAATTATCTCTTGTTCTTGCTCTGTTACTTCAAACGGAAGACTTGCTTCATTACCATCACTTTCATCGAGCAAATTTCTGACAATATCTGATGATAAGGGGTAGAATTTCATCAGAAGCAAACTCTCGCTCACTTTCACATTCTCCACATACAACCTACGATCTGAAGCATCAGCATCAGAACTACTCCCAAATTGACCTTCACTAGGACTTCGATAGCGGACAAAATCGAAAGTACATGCCCAGGTCTTCGGAACTTGCAGATCCCTAGAACCAGAAGAGGCATGTGAAATGAAAGAAAATAGGGGGATAAGATCAATTCAAGATATTTTAGTCATCTATCCGGAAAACAATGCTTTCTAATTTAGTAAGAGATGTGCTACCTATCTTAAGATAAGAAGAAAAGATCAGACTTACCCCTCAATGCATTTCTCATTGCAACGACTAATAAAATCATCACTATATGTCTCGAATATGCTGTCCAAACGTTTGACCAATTTTACCACATCCTCTAAAGGCAATACATCCCATATCTTCAGGATTTGGATGTATCTCAGTTCCTTTACAATATCAGTCGTGCATATGACATAGAAACCGTCAGCTTTAAATTGTCTTACGATATGAGATGAGTGTTCACAAATTATATCCACATTTCTCTTCTTTGGTCTCCAGCCACTGGAGAGTTTTGACAGAAGGTTGATGATGGACATCTTTGTCCTGAGTGATGCCAGCTTTCTGAAAGACTTCAGGAAGTTGTCACTGAAAAGAACCTGATAAGACCAAAGAATAACAATAAGATATGTTGTCACAAGTTCTATAAAACTCAATGCTTATTTTGAAAAATAAATGTAGCCATAGAATACTGTTGAGCAAAGTTTTTTACCTTCCACCTTGCATTTCTGAAAAGTACACTGCCTCTGTCAAGCAGATCATCAAGCTGATTATTCTCTTTCTTCACATCTAAGATGGCTTTAGCCAAATCCTTGTCATCATCAACATTAAAGAAACATCCACGACTCTTTGCATTGTCAACCACAGCTTTCCACACAGAATCGCTTTTCGTCAGTGTTTTCCCATTTCCCAGAATCCACAGACAATACCTATATATAGGAAATTAACTCAGGGATTTACTTGCTCTATCACCCTAAAAATGTAATTTGACACAGTTAAGAGGATAGAGTACCTGGCCCTGGTAAGAGCAACATTGGTTCTCTTAGTACTGGACAAGAACCCAATATTCCCACGCGAGTTTGATCTTACAGTGGATATTATAACAATGTCTTCTTCACCCCCTTGGAATCCATCCACTGACTTCACCTTGACCGTAAAGCCCTTGATATTTTCGTACTTTTTTCCAAGGTTAGCTAGAACTGCAGCAACCTGAGCTGTGTAAGGAGATATGACACCTACTGTCAGATCTTCTTCTCACCCATTCCAAGCTGCAAAGAAAATAAAACCATCACTACAGTGATATTATTTTTGGCGGGGTGCAAAACTTCAAAAGAAACATCTTAGGAAAAGAACTATTAATGGGCGTCATAATCTACACCTATATGATTAAGTAATACATGTAAAATCCATGTGCTAAAAAGCAATACGTATAAAATTCTCTTGACATACCTCTGTACAGATTCCTCACTATCCTCGAGATAACTTCCACCTCAACAGGGTTTCTAAGGCTACAGCCATCATCACCAATTTGTTCTTCTCCATCAGGAATATTTATGAATGAGTAAGGGCCAAACATCGGCCATGGCAAATGACTTTTTCTGTAACTTTTGCTCTTCACATTTGGCCCATCCAAAATTTGTTTTTGATAAAATTTTGAAGTCGGAAACAGACTTATTGATGGATGCATCCGATATTGTATATTGAAAAGTTGCCTTGAATAACCAAGTGAGCTCAATCGTTCAAACAGACTCCTTCCAAAACCAGCCTGATTAGAAACCTGTGAAAAGAAAAAACATGATATCAAATTCAACAGGCGTTAGTTATAGATAATTTAGCCCATCTAAGCTCAAATGAAGAGAAGGAGATTACAAATCTTTCAAAACCAAATACAAAGTTCCGTTTCAGATATTTTAACATTACCTTGCTTTCGACCATAGCAGGCAACTGACACTCATCTCCAACTAAAATCAGATGCTTGACACCAGGGAGTTGCAGAGGAATTACTGACTCACATTCTTTCAACTGGGCTGCCTCATCGATTACCAGTAAATTGAGAGGCTCCATCTCCACAGAGTACAGCTTATATGAACTAGAAGCTGTGCAAAAAATCAGGGATGCATGTCGATAACAGAAGTTGGCTATCATGTCCTCACTCACAAAGTTTGGAAGTTTTAGATCCTTCAGAGAATCACGAACAGTTAGCAACACGGAAAGGCATTCCTGTCTCTTCATATATATATATCATCATATAGTGGACCCATGGATGTCTCAAATGAAAACGGGTCAAGTTCATCACGTGAAAGAGTTATCTCCATCATCTCTGAATCCAACTTCTCTCCACATAATAAAGATTCAAAAGAATTAAGTAAGTTAAAGAGGGATGTAATATTCTGGAATTTAGTTCTGGATATATGAGTACAGAAAGTATAGAGGCACGCCCGCAGGTGCTGGACAGTTTCCTTGAATTGGTCCCTGAAAAACTCAAGAAATGATTTGAGCTCATAGTTACCATCTTCTTCACTGCTTCTGCCTTCTGCTCCTATCATCATCACTTCCTAGTTTCTTTTTTTGTGTGTTCGTTTTCCAAAAATATGCGGTATTGACAGACACAGTCAGCAAGAGTATCTATCAAGGAAGTTAGACACTGATGCCAACCAGTGAATTCAGAAATGCGCTCTACACGATGTTCCAAGTATATATCTTCAATGTCGGAATCAACTTTCAGCCGCTCCTTGTTCCCAAAAATAAGCATGTCTCCAAAGTAACAGGGCAAACTTTCCGTTTCAGTGCTTATACCGCTATCTGATTCCTTTAGCAGCTTCAGAACACGAGTTGCCACTTCCTTGATGGCAACATTTGTAGGAGCACAAACAATGGTTCTATGTTTCCTTTTCAAGAGAGTAAGTAGCAGTGTAGCGACAGTTTTAGTTTTCCCAGTTCCAGGAGGACCCCATATCAGGTCGACAGATGGCTTGTTCTCACAATGGAGTTTACTGAGACAGGCCCCAACTGCTTTTTTTTGGGATTCATTCAGATCATGGCTCAATCTCTCATCAAGGCTCTCACTCTCAGAACCATTACCTTCGGTAACACAAAGATTAGAAACTTTATCAGCCTGCAACCGAAAACATATTTCTTGTGATAATCCAGACCATGTAAATATGGTAGAAGGTTCTGAAACTTAATTGGTGTTAATATGACATAAAGAGCATTGCACAACACAAACTTAAATCCCGTGAAAAATATAGTATAGAAAATTTTAAGGTCTAGTACCAATGAGTAAGTTGCCTCCAAGGAAGTAATTTGCCCTATTTAAGACATAATTCATTCAATTCTTATGGTTTAAATTGGTGATGGGCTTAAGGCCCGTCCGCCCATGCTCGGCCCAAAAGGCCCGGCCCACGGGAATAGGGCCCGTGGATGGGGGAAGGTATAAAAGGGAGGAGAGAGAGAGATGACAATTGTTGGAAAAACGTACGTCTTCTTCTCTCCCGCGTGCTCTCTCTCCAAAAAGAAAAGAAGAAACAAGAAGGCATACGGCATTTTCGTCTTCCCTTCAAGGCTTCATCGGATCGAACATGGCCAGATTTTCTTCCTCTATCGGCGTCGGTGTCTAATCTGTGGCTAACAAGGTACGCTCGACTCCATGGTGTGCTTTACGATCGGTGATACGTGTTTTCCCGGGCTTCATCTTCCGCATTGATTTAGGAGTTCGATTTAATGTTGAATCCGGTTTTCGGGGATCCGTTATTCCCAACATTGGTATTAGAGCCCTAGTTCACATTTTCCCGACCTGTTTGATGTCTTTTTGATTGATTTTTCGCGAAAACTTTCGGCCGTACGGATCGGGGCGAGAAATCCCGACACCCGAGCGCTGTTCGTCCCTTTTTCTAAGTTTTCGTAAGTCCAAATCGAATTCTAATGGCATAGGAAGAAAGGTGACGTCGAGACGAGTCCGGCGACAGGTCGTGCGCCGCCAGGCAACGCCGCACGTGCCCACACGCGCGGCCAGAAGCCGATGCGAGTGGGCGCGACGCGCCCGGAAGCGCTAGCACGCGCCGGTCGGCAAACCAGCACGTGCTCGCCGCCGGCCGACAAACCAGCACGACGACGTTTCGCCGGCCGGTCACCGGTTGGTGACCCGACCGGCGACCCGACCCGACCCGACCATGACGCCGGCACGCGTGCGGCATGTGCCGGCTAACGCCCGCGTGACGTCAGCCCGCGCACACGTGGCACGTGCCGTCCGTTCGCCCGAACCGGCCGACCGGTCTGTCCGGTCCGACCGGTCCGACGACTTGACCGTTGACCGATCGTTGACTGTTGATGACCATTGACCGTTGACCGGACGTTGACCCAAAAAAAAGAAAAAGAAAAGGAATTTGTTTCTTTTTCAATTATGTCTGTGTGGGTTATAGGTAATCCATTTTTTTATTCTGCATTTGTTGCATGAATCATGAAAAATTATGTATTTTCCATTTTGTTTATTATGGATTATAAGTGATCCATTTTAGTCTCGCATTTGTTGTGTGAACTATGATGCATTATGCACGGATACCTACAATCCCGAGAACGGACGAAGGAAGAGCTAGACTGAAAAGGCTGATGAAAGAGTTAGCTGATTATCGGTGGCTTGATGGTGATTTAGTATCACACATGGTCAAGGTCAATCAGATAATACAGGAAATCATCTGGAATGGTTATCTTATGCTGGATTTTGAGAAGGTGCCGGCTTTGATGAACACTCTTCCACCTAAATGGCAAGCAGTGTTAGATCGGCTATGGGAGGTTAACGTGGTCCCGGATTATAGGAGGCTAGTGGAAACTTTTGTAAGAGAGTACTATAGGATTGAGTTGGCCAAAACTTCAACCCTTAGATTGAGCGCCACATGGCATAGAGTAAATGCGTCTTGGTGGCGACATGAGAGCTCTCCAAAATTTTTTCCATGGTTGGCAAATGTGCTTTCAGTTTTCTCAGATGTTTTGACTGATAGATTAGAAGGGACATTCCCTATTTATTTCTTAGATTAATTTGAAATGTTATTGAGTGTGAATATCTTTTTCTATGTTAATACTTTCTTCTGTGTATATTACTTAGTGTAATGGATTGTTGTATTATGTTGAAAGCATTATTGTTTTATTGGATATCAATTATCTGTTGCTTTCTGTTATTGCTAATTGCTGTGGGTAGTTTATAGAAGTTTTTGTAACTTTATAGAATTTATTTTGCATAAGACAATTATATTAATGATAGTTTTAAGTTAGGATTTTTGGAGGATGATTGGAAACGTAATGACCTTTTGATTCTGAAATCTACTTGAAATTATTCATTGATATGATGGGTCTGTGCAAAGTTGATACATAAATGATAGGCATTAATTATTCGTGCATATATGTCTCGATGTGTTCAGATCAATGGTTTCAGCAACTAAGAACGTAATTGCTGATATGAACGGCAACACCAGAAATATTGAATATGAAGATTCAATATGTGCTGGAAAAGCAAGAAGCACTAGAAGCTCTTGACCATGTTATGGAAGATCTTGAGGATGATGTGCGCCACCTTGAGCTGGTAGAGGACCGCTTGACGGCATGTGAGCCGAAAATAGATATTTGCAATGCTGGTTCTAGCTCAGAAAGGGCTTTGAGCTCTAAGCGCAAACGTATTGATTCGTTCAATATGTGGGAATGCAAAGGATCAAGTCCTTATTGCAAGAGATCAAGAGTTAACCAACACAAGAGAGGAAAACGTCCTCAAGTGAAGAAAATGTCAAGGGTGAGGTGTTACAATTGTGACAATAGAGGTCACTATGCTTGCAATTGTCGTGAGCCAAAGAAGGTATACACCTCTTGTACATTTGAGAACTTTGCTTTTGTGTCAAGTTCTTCTTTATAGATTGAATCCAATCCTTTGTGGACTGTAGATTCAGGAGCAACAGACGATGTAGCGAAGGATAGAGGATCCTTCGTGGAATTCCGACGAATACCAACTGGAACTAAGTGGATCTATGTGGGAAACAACTCCAGAGTTGAAGTTAAAGGGATTGGTACCTGCCAACTGAACATGTGTGGTGGGCGCACCTTGTTCCTACATGATGTTCTAAATGCTCGAGATTCGTCTAAATTTAAGTGTCTTTTTGATGTTGGTTAAACTTGTTTTTAGTGTGAACTTCCGTAATAACGGTGTAGATTTGTATTTGGATACAAACTACTATGATAGTTGTCACTTTCTAGATGGTTTTATTGTACTAAATGTTGACTGTGGTGATGTCAATATATGTTATTCCCTTGTTTCACGTCTTCTACTTCATATGATAATGATGTGAATGTGTGGCATGCTAGACTTGGTCATATTGGCCAATAATGTATAAATAGACTAGCCAAAGAGGGCTTGTTGGGCACATTGAAAAAGTCGATTTGCCCATATATAAGCATTGCCTAGAAGGGAAAATGACAAGGAAACCATTTGGAAAAGATAAAAGAGCTGACGTTCCTCTGCATTTAATCCATTATGACATTTGTGGTTCAATGAATGTGAGAAGAAGGCATGGGGCTGTTTATTTCATCACTTTTATAGATGATTATACTCGATTCGGATATGTCTATTTGATTTCTCATAAATTTGAAGCATTATGTTGTTTTAAAAGGTTTATGAACTTAGTTGAAAATCAATTAGACAAGAAAATAAAAGTATTGAGATCCGATCGAGGTCGAGAATATTTATCTGATGAGTTCATAAAATAATGTGATGAAGAGGAATAGAAATACAGTTGTCTATTCCATATACTCCTCAACAAAATGGTGTTGCAGAGAGAAGAAACGAACCCTACTGGAAATGGCTAGGTCCATGATGGCGCATGCTAACTTACATATCACTTTTTGGAGTGATGCGTTGTTAATCGCGCCTATATACTTAACCGGTGCCTTCCAAATCAGTTAGTTCCACTCCATATGAGTCATGGACAGGTAGAAAACTGGACTTAAGTTTTCTTAAGCCATGGGGTTGAGCTGCCTATAAACATGAGTCCTCTCACAAATTTGGGAAATTAGGTCCCAGAGGAAAGAAGAGTATTTTCATAAGGTACTCTGAACACTCGAAAGGATATGTGTTCATAGGTGAGCAGGAAAGTTGGAGTATAACTGAGTTTGAATCACAAGATGTCACATTCTTAGAGGATGAATTTCCTAAGAAGGGCGAAATAGGGGAAGATTACCCCTATTTGAAACCTTGGATCAAGATAATGATATTAATGGAGTTCATCCAAGTGAGAGTAATATGAGAAGTGATGAATCGAATTCAACTCATTCTCAATTACAACCACATGATGAGATGATATCGTCATTATCTAATCCAAGTGGGAGCATGATGGGGAATGATGTGCTAAGTGTACAATCTCCCATATAGCGAACAAGTCACCAAAGTATTCCCCGTCGACGTTTTGACATTGAAGGGGAAACTTTTATGGTTGCTCCACAAGATGAGGATGAGCCAAGAAATATTAATGAGGCTGAATTGCCCTAGTAAGGAAAATGGATTAATGCAATGGAAGAGGAAATGGAGTCAATGAAATCAAACCAAGTCTGGGAACTGGTTGATCTTCCAAAAGGACGCAGAGCTATTGGGAACAAGTGGGTTCTCAAAATAAAGCGAAAGGCTGATGGCTCGATTGAAAGGCATAAGGCTCGCCTTGTGGCGAAATGGTATAATCAATAGGAAGGAATTTATTATGAAGATACGTTTTCTCCGTAGAGAGATTTACCTCGATTCGCATTATTCGGCAATAGTGGCTAGTCTCGATCTTGAGTTACATCAAATTGATGTAAAGACTGCTTTCCTCAATGGAGAATTAGAGGAATGAACATATATGGAACAACCTGCTGGTTTCATAGTGAAATGCCAAGAAGAAAAGGTATTTCGACTTTTGAGGTCGATATATGGCCTTAAGCAGTCGTCAAGACAATGGTATATACGATTTCATAATGCCATAATGGCATATGATTTTACAATGATAGATGAGGATCATTATGTATATATCAAAAGATCCAATGATCAATTTGTGATCATATCATTATATGTTGATGATATACTAATTGCCGGAAGCAATATGGAGCTTGTCAATACTGTCAAAAGTTGGTTGTCTTCCAATTTTGAATTGAAGGATATGGGATTTTAAACCCATTGATACTCCTATTGCAAAAGGTGAAGGATTGAGCCGTAGACTGTGTCCAAGGACTCCACAAGAGAAGGAACAAATGAAACATGTTCCTTATGCTAGTGCTGTTGGGAGCTTGATGTATGCTATGATGTGTACAAGACCTGAAATATGTTATGCAGTTGGAATGGTGAGTAGATACCAATCCAATCCAGGTCAAGCACGTTGGAAAGCCGTTAAATGAATACTAAGGTATCTAAAGGGGACTGCTGATTATACGTTGAGTTATTATGGAAAGGATCTCGCAACTCAAAGGCTATTCTCGATGCTGATTGGAGAGGAGATTTAAATGAAAGAAAATCTACCTCTGGATTTGTTTTCTTACCGAATAATGGCACCATATGTTGGAGCAGTAAGAAACAAAAGTGTATATAGCCTTGTCCACGATGGAAACAGAGTTCGTGGCATTATCAGCAGCAATAAAAGAAGATGTTTGGCTTAATAGATTATTGGATCATTTATGTGTTATTTGAAGTGCTGCAAATTCATTATTGGTTAACTGTAATAGCCAAGCAGCAAAAGCGTACACCAAAGATCCAAAATATCATGGCAAGACCAAAGATATAGATACAAAGTATACTTTCGTCAAGGATATGATTGCACGAAAAGATGTGAATTTAGAGTACATACTACGCATAGAATGGTAGCAGATCCTATGACAAAGCCAATACCTAGAGATGTGTTTTGTGGCCATATGAAATCTCTAGGATTGCGTAGAGGATGATGTACTGAATATTGTAATTTCCCTAAGAGTTCATATTTGATGAATTTGTGTTTTCATCATTAATGCCTATGAATCTTAGTTTGATCTTTATGCATCTTAATGCTCAGTGTATTACTTTAAGTTGAGAAAGTATGTCGGACAGATAAAAGATTAACCCACTCACATGGGTAATCGCCTCTATTTACTGTGTGATAAATAGAGATTAGACTGTTTTTAAGCTTATTATCTAGGTGATAATTGAGAGCTCAAGCTTAAAATACGTATGTCACCTTAACTGAGTGTTAAGATGAGGACATAATACTTACTATGTCCAAAAGTAAAATAACCCACATATTTTACTTTATCTGTCTATAATGCCATATGTGAGTTCTAATGAATTTTGTGAATGAGTAGATAAGTGAACTCAAGTTAGACATTGGGTATGTCTGAACTATCATCTGTACGGTATTGAAATGTATAGACATACGCTCCATGGGAAAGGAGTTAATACCGTAATACGTGTTTCATACTACGTATGCATGAGACGACCAATAAGAGAGGCAAGAGTTTGATCTCAACTTTTATGTCGTGTGAGGCTCTTGAGGAAAAGAGTTCCTCAATTTTTAGTCCCCTCATGACTCTTACTTATTCTCAAGATTTCTATTTAGTGTTTGCTATCTTAGGATGTTGCCAATGGTCATGAGTTGATTCGATCTAATGGGACATTTCTAGAAAAGCAAGCTGAATTGAAATTGAGAGTTTGAAGGAAAGAGGAAGATTGATTTTGGAGAATCACATTGTAGTTTTGTATTCACCGATTAACCAATTATGACTGTCTTTGGGATAATCATAATTGTGAATACAATATATATATATATATATATCATTGTTTAAAAGAGATTAAGAGAGATATAAATGTGATCGATTGATCTAGGGTACTACATACTAAATCTACTCGGAGTGTGACGCCCATTATGAGCTGCTATATATTCCTAACAGATGTATAGCAACGAGCTCTCAAAGTATGCTGGTCGCACGGATTATTCACCGGTATGAATGTTGAAGAGAGGTAAAAAGAATCCTATTCAGCCCACCATGTGCGAGTGGGAGATGATGGTTTTAATTGGTGATGGGCTTAAGGCCCGTCCGCCCATGCTGGGCCCAAAAGGCCCGGCCCACGGGAATAGGACCCGTGGATGGGGGAAGGTATAAAAGGGAGGAGAGAGAGAGAGATGACAATTGTTGGAAAAACGTACGTCTTCTTCTCTCCCGTGCACTCTCTCTCTCCAAAAAGAAAAAGAAGAAACAGTAAGGCATACGGCATTTTCTTCTTCCCTTCAAGGCTTCATCGGATCGAACATGGCCAGATTTTCTTCCTCTATCGGCGTCGGTGTCTAATCTGTGGCTAACAAGGTACGCTCGACTCCGTGGTGTGCTTTATGATTGGTGATACGTGTTTTCCCGGGCTTCGTCTTCCGCATTGATTTAGGGGTTCGATTTAGTGTCGAATCCGGTTTTTGAGGATCCGTTATTCCCAACAAATTCCATATCATGAAATGGACCAACTAAAAGAAACAATCATCCTAATCTATTGATGAAACAGCATGGCTTAAAGCAACATTTATGTTATTTTCCTAATAAACTTACAAATTGACAGGAACAAAATGAAGCTTTGAAGCTTAGAGGAATATAATAGCAATTTTAAGTCTAAATGGACCAAAGGTACAAAAAAAGGAAAGTCATACCACCAAATCTGTGCAGAGAACTTCCTTCAAAATATCCAAGTTCAGAGACATATGCAACGCATTCAATATCCTTCTGTTAGTGACTATATTTATCAGGAAAATTGCATACATTGGCTTCCGGGAATTATTTACTTCAAGGTTCAATAATGTCTCCACTTCAAAGTTTGTTGATGACGTTGCCTCATCCTCTTCATCATCTTCTCCAATCATCCTAACTGATGCGAACGCCCATCTTCTTCTGAACCTCTCCAAGTCAGGAACAGTTGCTGGCTTAGCATCAGTTAGAATCAAGATATCTCCAGGCAAAGTTTTGTAAGTTTCCTTGCCACGAGTGTTGGATTCATTGTTCCACCGACCGGCCTTAACAGCATATGAGTTCCCACTTCCCGCGCATTCCACACATTCAATAATCTCAGTGAAAGGCAGCAAAGAAATATTTTCCAAACTCGAGCACAGACTCGCCCGGGTTTCTTCCAGTAAAGGGTAGACATACGATCCGAGATAATCCTGGACCGACTGAAATTGATCCGGTATAGTCTCCACCTACAAAAACAGCTCGGCCAATTGTCAAATATGACCAACCAACCTTGTCATTTCAAAAAAATACTTGGACCAAATTCCATAAAACATAACATATACTCCTAAAATGCCTAACGAGCTTGCCGAACAAAGTAGAATCATAAACGGTTCTATTCTACTAAGTTGAACGCAAGGTTCGTATAAGGCAGGCTTACTAAAAGCACAAACACAAAACACACACACAAAAAAAAAAAACACCCAAGGAACGAACAGAAATCATTGGAAAATTCTCAGGTAAACACGACGTTGTCGTTGAACTTAAACGAAAATAAACCAAAAGGGCATGATAAAAAGAAAGGAAGGAAAAAAAAAAAAAAAGAAGAAGCAAAGATCGGGGAAGAATAGAAAGAAACCTTGTCATGAACCATCACAGAATAATGTTCAAATATCTCCGGTGTGTACAAAAGTACTTTAAAATTGGACCCCCGCCATGAAGATTTTAACATTGGTTTCTGTCGATAAAGTTCAACCTCTAAAGCAGTAGCACTATTTCTTCAAAGGAAAACAAAATTACAGATGGAGCATATATAAACAAAAGAACAAAATTATGGAGAGCACTGACACATGGAACTTTCTCCATACGTGCTGCATTCTCTCCTTTCTTCTTTTCCCCTTTTTTTGTCTCTTTCTTTCCCTCATTGGAGTTTATCACCTCTTGCCACTTTTTAAAACGAATTCAATAAAAAAACACCAAAAGCTTTTTCATCTTCTTGCCACATCCTCCAACTAATAATTAACTTAAACTTAATTATCCTTCCCAAGTATGGTGAAAGGAAGGCATATTAACCATGTGATAAACTCTTACTCATCATAAAATGACTTTTGTTCTTTTGCCATTTGTTATGTGTTACAAGTTACTTATGGTTGCTATGTGGTTGATATTCACATATTTGAATTAGAAACTGTATTTCCTCTTTCTTCTTCAACCTTTTTTACCTCACATATAAAAGTCCATGCCATGTGAACACTTCCTCTTCATGATACCATTCTCACTTTTTTCTCATCTTCTCAAATGTCTGTTTCCACTTCCTCTCTCTTGACCAACCTCACTTACATGAACTATTACTACAATGCTGCTTCATTTTACTGCTTAGGTTTTATGAGACTATGCATGCTATGGTATTAGTTGTCTAGAGAAATCAGCAACAAAAAATACCTCTCTTCAATTTCCTTAACCTTTCTCCGCATCATATCTTGGTTCTCGATAAGAGTTTGATTAAGCTGCAACCACAAGGAACGACATCTGTTACTGTTATGTGTTATGACCGCATGAAAACTATTGCATCTGATTGTAATATGAAAACGAGGCATGTGAAAAATCATGAGAAGACAAAATCAGTCAGGTCATTGGTACCGTGTCTCCTCCTCCTGCTCAAACCACCTTCTGCTATCTCCACGCTCACCGCTCTGTTTGTGCTTCCTCCCAAACCCATCTGAACCCACGCACTAAAATCTTCTACTTGTTTCTTTCTCCTCTTTTCTTGCCCATCAAAGCGCCAGGGAAAAATCGCTCTCAGGTTTCAAAAAACTTTCGAGGCGAATATTGCGCAAAGCTTGTACGGACATCATCAGCCCTTTTTGAGCTCCGAAGTGAGCATTCTTAGCGACGAAGAAGAATGACGCGGGGAAGGTAAAAGGGGTCGTCGTCCATGGACTCTTAAAAGAAGCAACTCGAGGTCTTTTCGTCAACAAACCATTCGAGGTCTACGAAAGGCGAAAAGATGGGGGTGGCTCTTCCTCTCGTCTCCCGTACACTGTCTGATGACTTTCTTTACTGCCCAGTGCATGTAAAGATTCCCCCTTTTCTTCGCTTTTTCAATGTTTCGGTTTCTTGCAACCTAAGCTTCATCAACTGTTTTCTATTGGAAGCATATCATGGCATGAGTGAAGTTAGGGCGCGTTTGGTAACGATTATGTTCTGGAAGCTAATTTTGATTATAAATAATTATTTTTTATTTTATTTCAAGAACTGATTCTAAGTAAAAACGTGTTTAATAACCATCCAAAATTTTTTATTCTGAAATAGAATTGTGTTCAATACCGCACTAAATTAATTCTGTTCCAATTTTTTTTTAAATTTTAAATACTTTTTTTTTCCTTTTCTTTTTCCTTTTTTTTCCTTTTTTTTTTTCTTTTTTTCTTTCTTTTTTTCCTTTTTCCCTACTCTTCTTCTTCATGTGACCGATCATCGGACCGGCAAATGGCTAGACGAGGGCTGGCAACGCTCACCAGAGCATCGCCGGCCCTCGGCGAGGTCGGCCCTCATTGGCCGAGCCTCACCGACAACCGGGCGAGACCAAGCCTCGTTGGTGGTTGGGCTTGCCTCCGGCGAGCTTGCCGGACTCACTCGACTTGGCGAGCCTCCGGTGAGCTCGCCGAACCAGCGAACGACAACCGGCAACGGACGGCGATGGTGAGCGGCGGCAGCGATAATGGACGGCAATCGCGGGATGTCGGAAGAGAAGAATGAGATTTTTACTATTTTGATTCTTTTTTTTATTCTCGGACGAAGAATCGTATTTTTTTATTCTCGACGAAGAATCATATTTTTTTTATTCTCGAACGGAGAATCGTATTTTTTTATTCTCAATTCTCTTCTCAACTGTTCCTGGGAACAAATTTGTTCCCAATAACAAAAATTTTACCAAACGCGATTCTCGTCTCAAACTGATTCTGAAAACAAAAAATCAGAATCAGGCACTGTTTGGCACGTTGCCAAACAGGCCCTTAATTTTTGAAGATATTAAAATTATTTGTTGATACTGAAATAATAAGTAGATGAAAAAAAATTGGACAAATCTTAACCAAAAGGAAAGACGACACAAACAGTCTCTCAATTTTCATCTAATGTGCAATTTGGTCATGAATTTTTAATTTGTTCAATATGATCTTTAAATTTTAGCCCATTGTATAAACTTTTTATTTATTCAATAGAATCTCTGAACTTTTAGTATATATTTAATACGGTTCCCGAATAGTATGAAAATATTCAACATAATCCTTCCATCAATTCAAGAGTAGGCATTACATCGAATATTTTGATACAGTTTATGAATTATATTGAACATATACAAAAAATTTAAGGATTATATTGAACAAATAAAAATTTATAGACCACATTATATATTGGACTAAAACTCAAAGATTATATTGAATAAATTAAAAATTCACGAACTATATTACACATTGAGCTAAAATTCAAGAATCATATTGAACAAATTGGAAGTTTATGGATCAAATTGCACATTAAGTCAAAGTTTAGAAATTGTTTGTGTCATCTTCCTTAACTAGAAGTCAACGATGAATGTGAACATTTACTTCAATCACTTGGCTTTTATTTTTGAGCATCCATATTGATATATATCATGAAAAACCTTAGATTTACCCTAAATTGATTTTTTAACCACCAAATACTCCGAACTGATACACATGTCCCAAATTAATTTTTTAACCATCAAAAAATTTAAACTAATACATTTATAATAAATTTACCCTCCATTAGTTTATATTAAATTTGATTAATACCACGAAAAACCACAAATCAAAATACATGTGATAAACGAAAGTTAAAATCTCAAACCGGCATACTCATTCTAACTACCACAACATTGAAATCAACAATTTAATGATCAAATTTAACAAAAACTAACGAAGAGTAAATTTGTCATGAATGTACCAATTTGTTTTTTATGGTAAAAAAATTAGCAAAATAAATTTATCGCATATGTACCAATTTTGGATTTTCCGTGATATTAACCCTATATCAAAATTGTAGATAGTTAGAGATGCCTCATCCTCATTAGTTTTGCCAACTTCTCGACAACGCAAGGCTGCAATCAAAGAAGAATCAAACTGGTAATTCTTGTCATCTTTCTGTTATTTCTCTCCATAACGAGTTATAATATTTATGGACTTCGGAAACTTTATTGAGAGTGTGTTTTAGGGAAGTAAATGCAATCACTATGTTATCAGAGTAATTCTTTCGCTTCGCTTTAAGTTCTACTTCCATTAATTATAAAATCGCAAATAATTTTCTAGGTCTTGATTGTTTCCATACGAAAATATGCATTAAAAAGTGTGCATTGACATTGTTTCAAGTTCAGCTTGCGTGATTATATTCGATAAGTGCATTTAAAACATCCGGCCTTGGTTAATGCATTCTTATATAAAATGCCGAAACAAAACATTTCCAAATATTGTGATGCGCAAATCATTATCGATAAATCCACATTGAAAAAGAATTGTGGTAGGAACATCACTTTAATAAAAGGCCAATAGAGTTAAAGCTTTTAAAAAGTGAGTCGCTAGTCTTACAAAATTCAACCGATTTCACACGGAAAGCTAAAGAGGCATGATAAGTTTGAGAATCTATTCAAGTGTAATGAGTTATTGACATGATGATAAATAGATACTATGTTTTAAAGCTTCAATTCATTTGTAATTTATAGGAATCATTATCATCGCGGTAAGAGTTTTTCTGATGTGTGCTACATTTATTAAAATTAAAATTTATCATTTTACAAGATTATCTAATAAGAGAAGATATAAAAATTTTCAATTAATCTAATATGAGGCAAGGTTATGTGGGCTAACAGCTTTACTTGTGATAAGTAGACATGTGATTGAAAACCTTATAAATGGTATTCAAGTTTCTCTTATAATCTCGATGCACAAATAACTTAATATAAGAAGTAATTGGAAAACATAATTCGTGAAGCACAATCTTATTGATCTATTGATATCATTTCCCTGAATCCAGCCTAGTACGTCAGGAGAAAGGCTTCACGAAGATCAAGACGGGGCAATCCATAGACTGAGTGGTCCGGACGCCCCTGGTTATGGTTACCCCATTTTATGTTTGAGATTGACTCCGATAATTGACTCAGTTTATGATCATGAGTTAGACCAGCAGTCTTATTGATCTACTGATGTAATTAGATTATCATTATTACACATTAAGAATTGTGGATTCCAAATTAAATGTGTAATTTTTTTTTCATTATTGCGTTTTAAACTATGAAGCCTGGACACGTTGTCGAAGCATTTGTGTCTTGTTCGACATGCTCGGACATGTTTGCACACGCGATCAATATGTGTTGGATTCCAACACGTGATTAACCTTTCTCGACATGTTCCGACACACATGTGGAGAGAGAATCGTTAAAAGAAATGATGGAAGGTGGAGGCGAGGCTGGGGGAGCGGAGGAGAGGCCGAGACGACGAGGGAAGGCCAGAGGAAGAGCATAGACTAAGTTCATCTAGAGGGGCGCGATTCTGACGCGGTGATGGAGGGCCGGCGGTGAGGCTGCAGCTGTGAAAGAGGAAGAGCCAGAGGTCCTTTGGCAATCAACTGTTATGAGGCGACCAGGAAAGAGCTGTGCGACGAGGAGGAAGAAGAGGCCGTGGTTAGGGTTTTAGCTAAAAAAGGGAAGGGTGGTGGGGGACTATGGAAAGAAACCGGGCCGGAGAGGGGGTGGCGCGACGATGGAAAGAAATCGGGGCTGGAAGGGGCAGTGGCGTGGGGTGGGGGAGAGATCAACCGAGGCGGGGAGGGGTGGGGGAAGAAACCGTTGGGGGGGGAGATTGATGGAGGAGGGGGTTGGGGGTAATTAATTGATGGGGCGGGAGCAGCTGCCGCCGTGGGGTGGAAGAAATCGACGTGGGGGGAGAGGGAGAGAGAGAGAGACAGCAGGGAAGATATCGAGGGGGAAGATTTTGAGGGTGGCGTGAGGGAGCAAGTGTCGTCGTGCAGGGGAGAAAATATTGGGTACGTCTTATGTAGACAGCCTGGCAAACAAGAAGGCGGTGGGAGTGCGACACGTGTCCTCGTGGGACCCATAAGGTCAGGCGCCATCTTCCTCTCCTCGATCTCGACTCAGCACTTCTTTCTCTCTCTCTCTCTCCTCTCCCAAATAACTCGGCTGTTGGCTCGGCTCGGCTCGACTCGGCTGGCAAAAGAAAGGACAGGTAATAAATGCGCAACACTCCCGCTTAAATTTTCTCTCTCCTCGCTTGAATTTTTTTGGTTTTGTCTCTCTTTCGTGGAAGAGCAGACGGAATGAGCTGCACTTACTTCCTCCGTTTCCTTCTCAGCGCATCCCACCCCCTCCGCCTCCGCCTCTCCAAAAAGCCTCGCCGATCATCTACCTCTGTCACATTGCCTCCTCCAAGAGCCCCGCCGGTTGCAGCTGGTTTCTAAAACCTTCGCCTCTGACTGTTTCCAACATGGAGATTGAGGTTTGTGCTCGCGTTGGTCTCTCGGCAACTCCTGGGCCTCCGTCCGATTGCCTCCCTCCGACGAACTCGTCATCAACTCCGACTCCGAGCCGCCGCCGCCGCCGATGGCGTCCTTTGTCGCTGGTATCTGCTCGTCCTCCCCCTCCCTTAGGCCGAAGACGTCGCCCGCCTCCGCCGCGAGGCCGTCGGCCTCCGGCAAGAGGGAGGCGGCCTCGGTCTCGTTCCCGAGCGGCGCCGGGCTCCCCGCCGTCGACCGGGTGTTGTCCCTGTCGCTGGCCCAATCGGTCGCGAGGGGGATCTCGGTGGACCTAGGCAAGGCCAACGGCGCGGCGAAGAAGGAGAGGCGCGGGCTAAAGGGCTGGGGAGGATTCCCGCTCGCTGTGGACGAGGTACGTGGACTAGCTACACTAGCACCGGAGCTAGGGCTTTTCCTTGGACGTGAACCGAATCGGGTCCACGGACGAGTTCGTGGAGGAGATAGAGCCTCGGTTCCTGGCCGCGTTCAAGGCGATGGAGGAGCTGGGGAAGGGCGCGATCGCGAACCTGGCCCAGATGAGGGCCGCATGGTCGGGCACTACTGGTTGAGGGAGTCGGAATTCACGCGCCGGCCGGGTTCCTGAAGGCGCATATTGAGAGCACGCTTGACGCGGTCTGCGGTCTGCAATTTCCCCCTGTTCTTCTTTAATTGTTGTTTCCCGAGTTTAATGAGCTCGTGGTAATGATAATAATGATATCTATTGCTCCTATTCTAGAGGATTCTTAGAAGAGAAGCTTGACGATCGATTTATTTGTTGACATTTGCTGAATGCCAAGTGTCGGGAGTTCGTTGAAAGATGATAAAATTTTATTCATTGGAGCAAGTTCTCAATAAGACAGAAGCTCGTGACTTTTAACTTACAATGTTGGACACTCCTGTCATATAGGTTTGTCTTTCGCTCGACTTAGATGGATGTTGGAGCTCCCGAACGACAGAGATAGTCAGATAGATCGGTATCCTTTGCTAATGGAACAAGTGGAGAGTAGTAGTGGTCATCAGCACATAATTGATGTAGAGAGAAATGGGGACGCCTCATTGACAGCATCTCATGGTGATCAGCAACGCAGGGTAGACTCGACAGAGGATGAGGATGGACTTTCGCCTATCATGCCAGCCGCTGCGGATCAAACAATCGTAAATTCATCAAACAGATTGAACTCCGTGAATTCCTCTAGCACGAGAAGAAGGAGTGATGATTACCACCAGCATCGAACAAGTCCATTGAATTCGGACTATGGATTTCGGTGGAGTTAGTTGTCACCGTGGGTCAAATTATAGCATCCATAGTGGTTTTGTCATTGTCAAGACATGAAAATCCAAAGGCTCCACTATTTGCATGGGTTGTAGGTTATGCATCTGGTTGTGTGGCAACACTGCCTATTCTTTACTGGCGTTATCATTCTGGCAACCGTGGTAGTGATCAACAGTCCAGTCGATCCCATCGAGGGACTTCTTGTTGGGAATAACGGATCCCCGAAAACCGGATTCGACACTAAATCGAACCCCTAAATCAATGCGGAAGACGAAGCCCAGGAAAACATGTATCACCGATCGTAAAGCACACCACGGATTCGAGCGTACCTTGTTAGCCACATATTAGACACCGATGCTGAAGAAGAGGAAGAAATTCTGATCTCGATGATGTCAATTGAAGGGAAAACAAGATGCTGTTTGCCTTATTGTTCTTTTTGTCTTTTTGGAGAGAGAGAACGCGCACGGGAGAAAAGCGTACGTACGTCTGTTTTTCCAACCAGTGTCTTCTCTTTCTCTCTCCTCCCTTTTATACCTTCCCCTTCCACGGGCCCTATTCCCGTGGGCCAGGCCTTTTGGGCCCAGCATGGGCTAGATCGATCGATCACATTTATATCTCTCTTGATCTCTTTTAAACAATTATATATATATATATATTGTATTCACAATTATGATTATCCCAAAGATAGTCATAATTGGTTAACCGGTGAATACAAAACTACAATGTGATTCTCCAAAATCGATCTTCCTCTTTCCTTCAAACTCTCAATTTCAGTTCAGCTTGCTTTTCTAGAAATGCCCCATTAGATCGAATCAAACTCATGACCATTGGCAACATCCTAAGATAGCAAACACTAAATAGAAATCTTGAGAATAAGTAAGAGTCATGAGGGGACTAAAAAAATTGAGGAACTCTTTTCCTCAAGAGTCTCACACGACATAAAAAGTTGAGATCAAACTTTTGCCACTCTTATTGGTCGTCTCATGCATACGTAGTATGAAATACGTATTACGGTATCAACTCCTTTCCCATGGAGCGTATGTACCTTTCAATACCGTACAGATGATAGTTCAGACATACCCAATGTCTAACTTGAGTTCACGTATCTACTCATTCACTAAATTCATCGAACTCACATCTGGCATCATAGACGGATAAAGTAAAATATGTGGGTATTTTACTCTCGGACATAGTAAGTATTATGTCCTCATCTTAACACCCAGTTAAGGCGACATACGTGTTTTAAGCTTGAGCTCTCGATTATCACCTAGATAATAAACTTAAAAACAGTCTCGTCTCTATTTATCACACAGTAAATAGAGGCGATTACCCGTGTGAGTGGGCTAATCTCATATCTGTCTGACATACTTTCCTAACTTAAAGTAATGCACCGAGCATTAAGATGCATAAAGATCAAACAAAGATTCATAGGCATTAATGATGAAAAACATAAATTCATCATATGTGAACACTTAGGGAAAATTATAATATTCAGTACATTAGCCTCTACGCAGTCCTAGAGATTTCATATGGCCACAAAACACATCTCTAGGTACTGGCTTTATCATAGGATCTGCTACCATTCTATGCGTAGTATGTACTCTAAGTTCACATCTTTTCGTGCAATCATATCCATGACAAAATTATACTTGGTATCTATATGTTTGGTCTTGCCATGATATTTTGGATTTTTGGTGTACGCTTTTGCTGCTTGGCTATCATAATTAACCAACAATTAATCTACAGCACTTCCAATAACACCTAAATGATCCAAAAAATCTCTTAAGCCAAACATCTTCTTATACTGCTGCTGATAATGCCACGAACTCAATTCCCATCGTGGACAAGGCTATACACTTTTGGTTCTTACTGCTCCAACACATGGTGCCATTATTCGGTAAGAGAACAAACCTAGAGGTAGATTTCCTTTTATTTAAATCTCCTCCCCAATCAACATCAGAATAGCCTTAGAGTCGCAGATCCTTTCCATAATAACTCAGCATATAATCAGCAGTCCCCTTTAGATACCTTAGTATTCTTTTAACGGCTTTCCAACGTGATTGACCTAGATTGGATTGGTATCTGCTCACCATTCCAACTACATAACATATGTCAGGTCTTGTACACATCATAGCGTACATCAAGCTCCCAACAACACTAGCATAAGGAACATGTTTCATTTGTTCATTCTCTTGTGGAGTCCTTGGACACAGTCTATGGCTCAATCCTTCACCTTTTGCAATAGGAGTGTCAATGGGTTTACAATCCCATATCATTCAATTCAAAATTTGGAAGACTACCAACTTTTGACAGTATTGACTAGCTCCATATTGCTTCCGCAATTAGTATATCATCAACATATAATGATATGATCACGAATTGATCCTTGGATCTTTTGATATATACATAATGATCCTCATCTATCATTGTAAAGTCATATGCCATTATGGCATTATGAAAACGTATATATCATTGTCTTGACGACTGCTTAAGGCCATATATCGACCCCCAAAGTCGACATACCTTTTCTTCTTGGCCTTTCACTATGAAACCAACAGGTTGTTCCATATTTATTTATTCCTCTAATTCTCCATTGAGGAAAACAGTCTTTACATCCATTTGATGTAACTCAAGATCCATACTAGCCACTATTGCCAGAATAATGCGAATCGAGGTAAATCCCTTTACAGGAGAAAATTTATCTTCATAATCAATTCCTTCCTGTTGATTATACCCCTTCGCCACAAGGCGAGCCTTATGCTTTCTATCGAGCCATCAGTCTTTTGCTTTATTTTGAGAACCCACTTGTTCCCAATAGCTTTGCGTCCCCTTTTTGGAAGATCAACCAGTTCCCAGACTTGGTTTGACTTCATTGACTCCATCTCCTCTTTCATTGCATAAATCCATTTTTTCTTATTAGGGCAATTCAGAGCCTCATTAATATTTCTTAGCTCATCCTCATTCTGTGGAGCAATCATTAGAAGTTTCCCCTTCAATGTCAAAACGTTGACGGGGAATCCTTTGGCGACTTGTTCGCTATATGGGAGATTGTACACTTAGCACATCATTCCCCATTATGCTCCCACTCGGATTAGATAATGACGATATCATCTCATCATGTGGTTGTAATTGAGAATGAGTTGAATTCAATTCATCACTTCTCATATTACTCCCACTTGGATGAACTCCATTAATATCATTATCTTGATCCAAGGTTTCAAATAGGGACTAATCTTCCCATATTTCGCCCTTCTTAGGAAATTCATCCACTAAGAATGTGACATCCCGTGATTCATATTCAGTTATACTCCCACTTTCCTGCTCACCTACGAACACATACTCTTTTGAGTGTTCGGAGTATCTCATTAAAATACTCTTATTTCCTTTAGGATTCAATTTCTCAAACTTGTGAGAGGACTCATGAGTATAGACAGCATAACCCCATGGCTTAAGTAAACTTAAGTCCGATTTTCTACCCGTCCATGACTCATTTGGAGTGGAACTAACTAATTTGGAAGGCACCCGGTTAAGTATATAGGCAGCAGTTAACAACGCATCACTCCAAAAAGTGATATGTAAGTTAGCATGCGCCATCATGGGCCTAACCATTTCCAGTAGGGTTTTGTTTCTTCTCTCTGCAACACCATTTTATTGAGGAGTATATGGAATAGACAACTGTATTTCTATTCCTTTTCACCACATAATTTTCTGAACTCATCAGATAAATATTCTCGACCTCGATCGGATCTTAATGCTTTTATTTTATTGTCTAATTGATTTTCAACCAAGTTCATAAACCTTTTGAAACAACATAATGCTTCAGATTTATGAGAAATCAAATAGACATATCCGAATCGAGTATAATCATCTATAAAAGTGATGAAATTAAACAGTCTCATGCCTTCCTCTTACATTCATTGAATCACAGACATCAGAATGGATTAAATGCGAAGGAAATTCAACTCTTTTACATTTTCCAAATGGTTTCCTTGTCGTTTTCCCTTCTAGGCAATGCTTACATATAAGCAAATCGACTTTTTCAATATTGCCCAACAAGCCCTCTTTGGCTAGTCTTTTCATATGTTGTTGGCCCATATAACCAAGTCTAGCATGCCACCATATTCACATCATTATCATATAAAGTAGAAGACGTGAAACAAGGGAATAACATATTGACATCACCACAGTCAACATTTAGCACAATAAAACCATCTAGAAAGTGACCAAAATCATAGTAGTTTGTATCCAAATACAAATCTACACATCTATTATGGAAGTTCATACTAAAAACCAA
Organism: Eucalyptus globulus; assembly: GCA_014182545.1. NCBI lineage: Eukaryota > Viridiplantae > Streptophyta > Magnoliopsida > Myrtales > Myrtaceae > Eucalyptus > Eucalyptus globulus. The sequence goes on from CM024723.1 coordinate 32,474,664, forward strand.
GCTTAACCAACGCCAAAACAGACACAAAATTTCGACGAATCTCCGAGCATATAGAGCATCATGTAGGAACAAGTTGCGTCCACCACACATGTTCAATTGGCAGGTGCCAATCCCTTTAACTTCAACTCTGGAGTTGTTTCCCACATAGATCCACTTAGTTCCATTTGATACTCGTCGGAATTCCACGAAGGATCCTCTATCCTTCGCTACATGGTATGTCGTTCCTGAATCTACAGTCCACAAAGGATTGGATTAAGCCAATGATGCAGAACTCGACACATAAGCAAAGTTCTCAAATGTGCAAGAGGTGTTTAACTACTTTGGCTCACGACGGTCGCGAGCATAGTGACCCTTCTTGTCACAATTGTAACATCTCACCTTTGACATTTTCTTCACTTGAGGACGTTTTCCTCTCTTGTGTTGGTTAACTCTTGATCTCTTGCAATAAGGACTTGATCCTTTGCATTCCCACATATTGAACGAATCAATACGCTTGCGCTTAGAGCTCAAAGCCTTTTCTGAGCTAGAACCAGCATTGCAAATGTCTGTTTTCGGCTCAAATGCCGTTAGGCGGTCTTCTGCTAGCTCAAGGTGGTGCACGACACCCTCAAGATCTTCCATAATATGGTCAAGAGCTTCTAGTGTTTCTTGCTTTTCCAGCACATATTGAATTTTTATATTCAATATTTCACAATTGTTGCCGTTCATATCAGCAATAACGTTCTTAGTTGCTGAAAACATCGATCTGAACACATCAGACATACATGCACGAATTATTAATGCCTATCATTTATGCATCCACTTTTACATAGACCCATCATATTAATGAATAATTTTAAGTAAGGCTTCAGAATCAAAAGGTCACTACGTTTCCAATCATCCTCCAAAATCCTAACTTAAAACTATCATTAATATGATTGTCATATGTAAAATCAATTCTATGAAGTTACAAAAACTTCTATAACTACCCACAGCTAACTACCCACAGCAATCAGCAGTAACAAAAAGCAAATATTATCTAACATCCAATAGAATAACAGTGCTTTCACATAATACAACTATACATTACACTAAGCAATATATACAAAGAAAAATATCAACATGGAAAGAGATATTTACATCCATAAAAATCTCACAATTAATCTAAGAAATAATTAGGGAATGTCCCTTCTAATCTATTAGTCAAAACATCTGAGAAAACTGAAAGCACATTTGCCAACCATGGAAAAACTTTTGGAGAGCTTTCATGTCGCCACCAAGGCGCATTTACTCTGCGCCATGTGGCGCTCAATCTAAGGGTTGAAGTTTTGGCCAATTCAATCCTATAGTACTCTCTTACAAAAGCATCCACTGGATTCCTATAATCCGGGACCACGTTGACCTCCCATAGCCGATCTAACACTGCTTGCCATTCAGGTGGAAGAGTGTTCATCAAAGCCGGCACCTTCTCAAAATCCGGCATAAGATAACCATTCCAGATGATTTCCTGTATCATCTGATTGAACTTGACCATGTGTGATACTAAATCACCATCAAGCCACCGATAATCAGCTAACTCTTTCATCAGCATTTTCAGTCTAGTTCTTCCTTCGTCCGTTCTTGGGATTGCAGGTATCCGTGCATAACGCATCATAGTTCCTGCAACAAATGCAGAACTAAAATGGATCACTTATAATCCATAATAAACAAATGGAAAATACATAATTTTCCATGATTCATGCAACAAATGCAGAATGAAAAATGGATTACCTACAACCCACACAGACATAATTGAAAAAGTAACAAATTCCTTTTTTTTTTTTTTTTTTTTTTTTTTTTTTTTTTGGGTCAACGGTCAAAGTTAACGGTCGGTCAACGGTCAAGTCGTCGGACCGGTCGAACCGGACGGACCGGTCGGGCCGGTTCGCTCGAACCGCCCGCATGTGCCGCGCGCGTGCGTGGGTTGACGTCACGCAGACGTCAGCCAGCACGTGCCACGCGCGTGCCGGGCGTCCCGCGGGTCGGGTCGGGCCGGGTCGCCGGCCGATGACCGCCCGGCCAACCGACGTCACTGCTGACGTCATCGATGACGTCACCCCGACGGTTACTGACCGTTGGGTGACGTCATGCTGACGTCAGCACGCGTCGGTCCGTCGACCGACCCGTGCCGGTTCACCGTCGGCGCGTGTGACACACGCACCGGCCGGCCAACGCCGGGCGCGTGGCACCCACGCGCAGCGTCTTGTGGTCGCGCGTGTGGGCGCGTGCGGCATTGTCCGGCGACGCACAACATGTCGCCGGACTCGTCTCGACGACCTCTTTCACCCAGTGCTTTTAGAATTCAATTTTGACTTACGAAAACTCAGAAAAATAGCCGAACAGCGCTCGGGTGTTGGGATTTTCGCCCCGATCCGTACGGCCGAAGGTTTTCGCAAAAAAATCAAAGAAAAAACGTCAAACAGGTCGGGAAAAACGTGAACTAGGGCTCTGATACCAATGTTGGGAATAACGGATCCCCGGAAACCGGATTCGACACTAAATCGAACCCCTAAATTAATGCGAAAGACGAAGCCTGGCAAAACACGTATCACCGATCGTAAAGCACACCACGGATTCGAGCGTATCTTGTTAGCCACATATTAGACACCGATGCTGAAGAAGAGGAAGAAATTCTAATCTGATGATGTCAATTGAAGGGAAAACAGTGCCGTTTGCCTTACTGTTCTTTTTGTCTTTTTTGGAGAGAGAACGCGCACGGGAGAAAAGCGTACGTACGTCTGTTTTTCCAACCAGTGTCTTCTCTCTCTCTCTCCTCCCTTTTATACATTCCCCTTCCACGGGCCCTATTCCCGTGGGCCGGGCCTTTTGGGCCCAACATGGGCGGACGGGCCAACTTAGGCCCATCACTAATTAAAGAATCCATCACTTCTCATAGTAGTCAATCAGAGCCTAGCTCTTATACAGCTATCTTTGTCACACAGTCCATAGATGAGGGCAATCAACATTCTGAAGAATCGGCATCATGGAATGGCCAAATTGCAGACACTATGAGTTCACGGTAAAGTTCAATCGTTTCTTATGCTGCTCATGGATGATGATTGCTTCTCATCTATTCAAATTGAATTTCAATTTGCACGTTGTGGGATTGTTGGCATCATTCAGAATAACCTAGTCTATACAATCTATGATAGATGGAATCAACAGCTAATTTCGTTTTTGCAGAATTAGTGGGCTGGTGGACCATTTCAAGATGGCCTTAGACTGTTTTTTTGCTGTATGGTTTGTTGTCGGCTATGTGTGGATTTTTGGAGGTCACTCTTCACCTTCTGATACTCCGAAACTGTTCTGTTCTGTCTATACATGTAATTGCTGTGCTTGATGAAATATGTGTTGTGGCCCTTTTGCAGGTTATGTATAGCATTTCTAACTTTTAGCTGTATTGGATATGCCATGCCTTTTATACTATGTGCAACAATTTGTTGCTGCCTACCTTGCATAATGTCTGTTCTGGGCATCCGAGAAGACTTTTCGCAAACAAGAGGAGCCACCTCAGAAACCATCAATGCTCCTCCTATCTACAAATTCAAGGTGAAGCAAGACTTAAATGCTGACGGTGAGGAATTTAACACAGGAGGAAGTGAAGGCGGGGTCTTGGCTCCAGGGACAGAAAAGGAGTGTTTCTTGTCAGGAGAAGATGCGGTAAGCATAAAATCCACTTATGTCCTCCCATTCCAATTCTGGAGTTCAAGCACCCTCCTGCTGAATTTTGACCTATAATGTAGGGCTAGCATTTGATTTCGCGTCCTAAAAAGAAAGGGCTCGCCTCACATCTGCTTATACGTTCCTTAACGTGGTGAAACTATCATGATAGCAGCAAGTCGCAAATGCTTACTATCGGCAGCTAGGCATGATATTTATCTTCAAGCAGACAAAGTGATGTTGCCATTGTATTTGTGCAGGTTTGCTGTATTTGCTTGTCAAGATATGCAGATAACGATGAACTTAAAGAGCTACCTTGTCACCATGTCTTCCACGTTGAGTGCATTGATAAATGGTTAAAGATCAATGCCTCATGCCCCCTCTGTAAAAGTGAGATTAGCGAGAGCAGTGGGCTTTCGCAATCTGACAGAGACAGCTAGAACTGAGGACGAGTTTCAAGTAGCTCAAGAATTTGCATAAGGGAGCTGCCCATGAATTTGCCAACTACAATGTTTGCTCATCGGACTTACGATGAAACAGGGCCTCTTCGCAGATACGTGTATTGACTTGGCACAGGTAGCAAGAGGTTATATCTGCAAAGAGGTTCTCTTGTGACGCATCGGATGATTTACCATTGCTACACTACACTATGTAGAAGTGAATCTCTTGCTTGGGAGTGGTCCCACCTTCTCAGGACATGTAAATGTGAGGTCGAAGTTGAATGGTCGGCTCATACGCCGGGTCCCGTGAAACGATCTGGGGTGCTGCAATGGCAAAGGAATCTTTGCGCACAGATCCTATCTCGGGATAATGGTAATGATGTATATAGCTTGTTCGAAAATACAGCACATGGTGTATTTAATCATGTAAATTGCGATAAACTGTAACTATTCATCGTGTCATGTTCTCCTATTTTAGAGCCCTAGAGTGGGCATGCTTAAGATAAATGGAGGACCTCAGTACTATTGCTGTTACAGACAGTTACCAAAGGCTGATCAAGAAATAGCTAGCATAGTGCGTAATCAAAGTTGTAGCAATATGCTAAAAAATTGCTGATATTTGCAGAGAACAACTTTAGTTTTATCTTTCCTCTTTTAAATAAAAAGATTGAAGACAGATGAGCAATAGAATTTGGAAGAACGTGATGGACAAAAACTGATCATGGATAGAGCAATAGCAATTTAGTCTTTGGTTTTGTTTTAGATTCTGTTTGTTTCATAGATTTGGAAAATATTTTTTTAATATTAATCACTTAGATCAAATTCAAATAATTAGTTCATGAAAAGTTCTCTCCATCCCTTGCAATTATGCATGTCTAAATATTTTTATGAACGTTAAAAATCTCTTATTCATTAATTTTTTATAGGCAATACAAGTAATATTCATTTTTAAAAGTGATACAAATGCATAATTTTTAAGATGCACTGTACACAGTATCAAAGATCATTCCACACCATCCCTCACAAGATATGAGAGCATTGCGCAAGTGGTCGGTTTGGGACTCAGAAAAGAAGAAAAATGGCTTTTTCTTGAACTTACATATTTCGTGCCATTCATATTACTATTCTGGTTGTGGTCTCAGAAGGGAGATGAGGCTACATAATTTCAACCTCCTTATTTTGGTGCAAAAACAGCAAAAATGGCATACCATTATTTTCGCATTTTCTAAATTTATTTTTGGAGTTTCAGTTTCAGACGACTTAAAAGCAGGAGAAATTGCCAAAGGCCTCAAGAGATAATTTCTTTGAAGGTTGTTTCAGGGAAAACTAGAAGAAAGAAAAAGAAAATTAAACATTTTCCCTACAATCTAGGGAAATTTCCGTAACAGAAAAAAGATAAAGTCCAGCAAAACATATGGCTCCTCTACAACAACAACCCATTAGGAGACCACTTGTCTTCATCCATTTCATTAGTGATACGAAAAAAATCAAAGAAGATAAATTAGAAGATAAATTAGAGGTTCATATTAGCAAAGGATAACATAGAGCCAAGGCCCGAATCACTCACTTGCATACCAAAAAATAGAAAACTTTCATGACCTGAAACTAGAAAACGAAGAACAAAAACCAACCCAGGAGAGCATGTCTTATTGATGCAAAATCTATCATTTGTAACATCTCATTCCAAAATTTTTCACAGAACGCAATGTTTATACAAAGGAAAAACAATGGTGGACATAAATAAGGGAAGTACAACATGTCTCCAGAAGTAAGTTTGCAGAGGCCACTTGTTCTTAAGGCTGATGAAGCATCCGTTCTTCAAAATTTCTCCTATGGCTCCACCTCAGGATGTCCTATAGATTGTAAAACTAACAATGCAAAAAGGGAAACCTTAGCTTAATGCATATTCCCATTGCCCAAAATGAGCTTTCAACTCCACTTGTTAGATAGAGAGGTCCTTAAAAGCTTCCAGTTTTCCATTTGACGCAAGAGAATCCATGCTTATACCACCCGCAGGATGGTTGACTCCATTTTCAGGATTACTAGAAATCTGGTTGTACGAGGACTTTAGAACTGCAGAACTGCGACTTCCTTCAAAATATGTGGAGTGCGGGAAGTATTCAGCACAACGTAATTTCCATCCTGTTGAAGATGTATTTTACAAGTGTCAGAGACACCATCTCAAAAGTCAAATCTAGCTTTATCCAATCATAATATCCCATCTTTGTATTCAGTAAAATGAGTAGGCCAATAAGGAAGTAGGGATAGAAGAATGGTCATCAGTAACGAAATTCACCGACGAGATCCCTCCCTGACTCTCACACCCCAACACACACCCACCCAACCACCCACTTGCTACCCTATACTGCTGCTACTCCAATTATTCCAACAGATACTCCACATTTTAAGCATAACTTTACCAAAAACAGTTGATGAGATCAAAACTTACTTGATGCAGCATCCATATCAACTACTGCTGAGGAGAGTAGCTTGTGAACCGCAATACAATCCTTGAGTTTCCATTCCTTAACTGATCTGAGTGCTCCATTTCTATGCAACATAACGTGGACATGCTCAACAGATTATCAAGGGGATGGCAGCATAAAAACGGTCCAAAACAAATGAAATGAAGATGGTAGACCTTCGTTGCACCAAACAGTACCTTTGCACCAAGTTGTTGCTTGAATCCTCAATTAATTTCACAGCCTTGCCCTTATTGCTGGGTTCCAAAAGATACAGCATTTCTGCAGCAGCTGCCTTGTGCATCAAGGAATCTGCACACACAAAAAAAAAAGACCAAGCACACTTAGAACCTGTTATAACACACATAAGAAAATTGTCTGATGTTGAGGATACCTTTATGCTTATTGAGGAATGACTCATTTGCCTCTAACAGAGACTTCCCATGCAAATGACTGCAAGATGAACAATTGTATGTGTTAAAAGACTGCCATATTGAAAAAACAAACAAGAAAGATATAGCAAGTCCAAAAGACAGGTTGTAAAGAACCTGATTTATGGTCGCTCAGCTTCTAATACAGTGCAAATAAGTTTCTCAGAGTCAGTAGCTGGGGCAGCCATGGAACTAACTACGTGGAAAAACTTTAACTGCAGCATAAGAAGCACCCATCAGGAACAACACCAAGCCGTCAAAGTCTCTAGCAACCGGGGAAACAATATAGACCACCACTGAAAAGAATTGAGGAAAAAGCAGCAGAAACACAGATCAACATACTATGACTTGCATCAAAATTTACAGACACCCAAAAGATGCGACAAATATATCAACAGCTCAACCCAAGGAGTTAAGAGGACATATGAGAATGATAAAATATCTCGAGTGCAAACTAGAGAGAAACTAACCAGGCACCTATGTGTGTCAGGGCTTTCTGCGTCCAACCGGAGCAGCTGCTTCACCGCCTGGGTTTATGAAAAGAGCAGCATATAAAGATGCATATATTAAAATGGAGGTAAGTAGAAAATTAAATTGCAAGCAGCACATATATAGGAAAAAGAAACAGAACATTTATCAGCTTGTCATTAAGTTACTCCGAACAATATGTTTCAAGAAGTTTCAAGAGTAAGAAAGTCACTGGACAAAAGAAAAAAGAAGAAGCAAAGTAACCCCCAGGCAAAATTACCTGAAAAGCAAGCAAAGTTTTCCACTTTCTCATATTTACTTCAAACGAAAGAATGTGTGTTTCCAAAGAATCAGGTGAGCTCCTTTGAAGCCGCTTCAATTACTTTGTTGCCTTTGATAGTGGATCCTCGACCTACCACCACATAAACATAATGGAATCCAGGTCACAGCAGCAACTTTTAATAAAAAGGAAGTTACATAATATATGAAGCCAAAAAGAAGATTGCGCAGGAATATTACATACACTAATTTATCAGGAAGAAGCTGCTCATTGGTACATATCATGCTCTCTCTAGAAACGATAAAGCACATTTTTGGCGAAAGGAATGTAATCACCAATTCCAATATTAGTATTTTCATGTGCTATTCAGAATCAAAATGGGCAGGCATTCGCGTATATGACATAATGCCTATCCCCTCCTTTACGAGACACTTTTTTTTTTAATCGTAGCCTAACTATTTCCCATTTCATAGATGGATATCTAGGGACTCAAGTCTAAATAAAATTGACTGTACACAATTGTAATTTGCACCAGACATATTTTACTTGAGTAATTATGAAAATTGAATCGACAAGAAGATACCGGTAAGTCCAGCTAACTTGGTGCTATAATTTGACCCACGGTGACAACTAACTCCACTGAAATCCATAGTCCAGAATTCAATGGACTTGTTCGATGCTGGTGGTAATCATCACTCCTTCTCGTGCTAGAGGAATTCACGGAGTTCAATCTGTTTGATGAATTTACAGTTGTTTGATCCGCAGGGGCTGGCATGATAGGCGAAAATCCATCCTCATCCTCTGTCGAGTCTACCCTGCGTTGCTGATCACCATGAGATGCTGTCAATGAGGCATCCCCATTTCTCTCTACATCAATTATGTGCTGATGACCACTACTACTCTCCACTTGTTCCATTAGCAAATGATACCGATCTATCGACTATCTATCGCTCGTTCGGGAGCTCCAACATCCATCTAAGTCGACCGAAAGACAAACCTATATGACAAAGAGTGTCCAACATTGTAAGTTAAAAGTCACGAACTTCCTGTCTTATTGAGAACTTGCTCCAATGAATAAAGTCTTATCATCTTTCAACAGAACTCCCGACACTTGGCATTCAGCAAATGTCAACAAATAAACCGATCGTCAAGCTTCTCTTCTAAGAATCCTCTAGAATAGGAGCAATAGATATCATTATTATCATTACCACGAGCTCATTAAACTCGGGAAACAACAATTAAAGAAGAACAGGGGGAAATTGGGACCGCAGACCGCGTCCAAGCGTGCTCTCAATATGCGCCTTCGGGAACCCGGCCGGCGCGAGTTCCGACTTCCTCAACCGCAGTGCCCGACCATGCGGCCCTCGTGCAGGCCGGGAGTTCGCGATCGCGCCCTTCCCCAGCTCCTCCATCGCCTTGAACACGGCCCGGAACCGAGGCTCTATCTCCTCCACGAACTCATCCGTGGACCCGATTCGGTTCACGTCCAAGGAAAAGCCCTAGCTCCGGTGCTGGTGTAGCCAGTCCACGTACCTCGTCCACGGCTAGCGGGAATCCTCCCAGCCCTCTAGCCCGCGCCTCTCCTTCTTCGCGCGCCGGCCTTGCCTAGGTCCACCGAGATCCCCCTCGCGATCGATCGGGCCAGCGACAGGGACAACACCCGATCGACGGCGGGGAGCCCGGCGCCGCTCGGGAACGAGACCGAGGCCGCCTCCCTCCTGCCGGAGGCCGACGGCTTTGCGGCGGAGGTGGGCGACGTCTTCGGCCTGAGGGAGGGGGAGGACGAGCAGATACCGAGACGGAGGACGCCATCGGCGGCGGCGGCGGCGGCGGCGGCGGCTCGAAGTCGGAGTTGATGACGAGTTCGTCGGAGGGAGGCAATCGGACGGAGGCCCAGGAGTTGCCGAGAGACCAACGCGAGCACAAACCTCGATCTCCACGTTGGAAACAGTTGGAGGCGAAGGTTTGAGAAACCAGCTGCGACCGGGCGGGGCTCTTGGAGGAGGCAACGTGACGAGGTAGATGATGGGCGAGGCTTTTGGAGAGGCGGAGGCGGAGGGGGTGGGATGCGCTGAGAAGGAAACGGAGGAAGTAAGTGCAGCTCGTTCCGTCTGCTCTTCCACGAAAGAGAGACAAAACCTAAAAAATTCAAGCGAGGAGAGAGAAAATTTAAGCGGGAGTGTTGCGCATTTATTACCTGTCCTTTCTTTTGTCAGCCGAGTCGAGCCGAGCCGAGCCGAGTTATTTGGGAGAGGAGAGAGAGAGAGAAAGAAGCGCTGAGTCGAGATCGAGGAGAGGAAGATGGTGCCTGACCTTATGGGTCCCACGAGGATACGTGTCGCGCTCCCTCCGCCTTCTTGTTTGCCAGGCTGTCTACATAAGACGTACCCAATATTTTCTCCATTCGGAGAGGGTGAGGGGGAGAGAGAAGGAAAGAAATCTAGGGCAAGATTTTGGGGTGGCGCGAGGGCAGGAGCCGCAGGCATGAAACGCTTTGTCCCGAGGCATCATGCAACAGAGCCGTCTTGCCTCGAACCTGCACGGGTCGTTGTCTTCTCGCCCTCCGTACATCATGCAATGATTTTTGTTACTGCAAAAATGCACGTAAAGCTTTCATATTTACTCGTCAATTCCACGTTTCGGTGAACTCGTCTCCTTTTCTGACTCCAAGTCCGATTCAGGCTAACAACGACAAAAGAAGAGGATAAGCAAGCGTCTGATTTCTGTCACCGTACCACTGTTTGTCTGTCCGAATCTTGAGTAGATTTACTTTTCAATAAGTTCAAACTACTTTTTGACATCGAAAATGGTAAATAGATTGAAAGATGGATGAATTTGAACCCGAAATCGATGAAGAACATGAACTTCCAGCTTTTTTATTTTTTGGTCGATAAAACTTCCAGCTTATGATGAACATTATTTAATAGTTTTTTATTTTAAAATTTGAGCATATGTATCGATGTAAGCATATGTATCGATGTAATATTACAAAAACTTCTCAAAGGATTATTTTGAAACTTGAGACTTAAAATTATAAAAGGTTGGAGATGCTTTCTTCTTGTTGGTTTTGCCGAATCTTCCATGAGTGAGCTGCATCAGGGCGTTATTTGAACAATTGAAAATGTTTATTATCAAGTATTTTAAAATTAAAAAAGAATCAATTACTTAACTTCTAGAACCTCTCAATTATTTTCTCTTCATAATGAATTATAATAGTTATGGACTATCTAAATGCTGTTGAATGTGATTTTATTGTTCAATTTGTTTTAAGTTTTATTTTGATTCATTATAAAACCATCACTCATTTCTACGTTTTCATTAATTCATTATGACAATAAGCATCAAAGGTCTGCACTAACTTTATTTCACGTATTCCTTTCACAATAGTCTTCAAGAAGTACAATTAACATATCCAACTTTGACTGATTCGTTCCTTAATAAAGTCAATGTTCCCAAGCATTATTAAAGTTATCTAACGTGCAATGTGCTGGTTGTCGTAAAAGAGATGTGAAAGGAATATCGCTTTAGAAAAAGTCAGAAGTTTTTTAGATAAATAATATATAAAAAGTTACGCTGGCAATCTCCTATTCGCAAAGCCAAGGAAAATCCCCCGTTAACCTTACATACTCAAGTGGAACCTTTATCGAGACGAACGATAAGGCAAAGATATCTATATTTGACATATAAATCTACGAAATGTTCTATCAAGTTAACGTGGGACAAATGTCTGAAACATTGGTACAGACATCTACATTGATATATTATTAGAAACTCTGTATAAGGTTTGCCCAAAAACTCGGCACTTAAAATTGTTAATAATTAGAGACGCCTCATCTCCATTATTTTTGCCAAATCCTCGACAAAGCGAGCTGCTATCAGACGTCGTTTTCTGTCAAGTATTGTCAATCAAAGGAGAATTGACTGGGTAAATTCATATCGCCTCTTCATTATATCTCTCCATAACTTGTCACAATATTCATGGACTTCCAAAACTCCATTGAGAGTGTTTCATGAAAGTAAATGCAACCACTATGTTATGCTATGGACTGTCGTTCTTTCACTTTGCTTTAAGTTCTATTTCCATTAATTATAAAGTCACAAATTATTTTCTACGTTTTGATTGATTCGGGACGACAATATGCATTAAAAGTTCTGCACTAACATTGTTTCAAGCTCTCCTTGCACGATTATATTGAATAAGTGCATTCAAAACATCTGGCCATGGTTAAAACATTTATATATAATAATAAAAAAAAAAAGCTGAAATATTAGTAGAATCTTTAGATTCTTATTGTTATCTAGCGTGATGAGCGGGTCGTAGAGTGCGATAAGATAATCACTTTAATAAAAGGTAATAGACTGAAAGCTTTTAAAAAGCTTATTAGTAAATTCAATCGATTTTGCACCGAATGCTAAAGAGATGTAACAGGTAGGGGAATCTATTCACTTGTGATATGTAATGTCATTCACATGATGATAGATAGATGCCATGTTTCGATTCGGTAATTTGTAGGACTTGTCATCGTGCATGGTGAACCACTGCATCAATACTAATAGAGGCATCAAAATTGGTTTAAACTCATATTTTGACTCATATTTAATGGTGTGGGCAGTAAATGAGTTACCTTAAATTAAAAGAAAAAATAAAAATTAAGTAGGTTATAAATGGGTTACTAACAATTTAATGGTTCTTAAATGTGTATTAAAACGGTTACCTACCAAGCTTAAATGAATCATAATCAAGTCATTTTTATTTTTTAAAACTTTATGACTTATTTTTTTATAATTTTTCTTTTCTTTTCTTTTTTTCCTTCTTTCTCAATTGATGGCTATCATGATGATAGTTGGCAATCCACCACAAGTGAGGTGAGGCTCTGGCGTTGGTGAGGCTCAAATCTCGTTAATTTGGCAAGATTTGAGCTAGCTAGAGGTTAGGGAGCCCAAGCTTGCGATCTGACCTTTAGCGAGGCTTAAGCTCGTTGGCGTCGAGCAACCTTGCCGAATCTAACAAGGTGGAGCCTCGCTTGAGGTAGGCTCTACTTGGCTAGATCCAACTTTGGTTGATTTTGAATTTTGAGCATCTCTATTAATGTACTATTACAAAAACTTCTCATAGGATTACCTTTCCAGGCTTAAAACTACAAATAAAGAGATATCTCAAAAAATTGAGCCGCCAACTAGATGTGATCTGAACAGTTAAATATGTTTATCGTTGAGTATTATTTTTAACCAAAAAGAAAATCAATTACGTAATTTCTACCGTCTCTTAACTATTTCCGTCCCTAATGAGCTATAATAATTATGGACTATATAAATCCTATTGAGTGTGATTTTTTATTTTTGCTTTGATTTAAGTTTTATTTTGATTTATTATAAAGTCACCACTCATTTTCTATGTTTTCATCAATTCAATACGATAATATGAATTAAAAATCTACACTTTGTTTCACGTGTTTCCTTTCACAATGATTTTCGACAAGTATATTGTACATACCCAACTCTGATTGATACGTTCCTTGATAGTGTCACAATATGATACTATCAAACATTATTAAAGCTATCTAATGCCCAATGTTCATATTGTCATCTAGTAAATCGTCCAGAAAAAGAGATGCTATGGGACTATCTCTTTAGTAAAAGTCTGAAGTTCTTTAGATGAACAGCTTTTCAAAAAGTCATGTCAGCAATCTCGCATTTCATTCGCAAAGCCGAGGAAAATCTTTCCCCATTAACCTTACATACTTCTACAATACCTATTATTGAGACAAATGATGAGGCAAACATATCTATGTTTGGCGTAAATTCCACAAAATGATAGATCAATTTCATGTTGAACAAATGCTTGAAACATTGATACAGACATGTACAAATTACCGGTCAACCTAGAGTAACCCCTTGAGAAGTACAGATATTGCAAAATTATGACTACAGTCTACATTTGACTTGGGAATCTATAATATATTGTCTTGAAGGGGCCATGAGAACCACGTCACCCAATTTTACTAATGATTAAGTTTGCACATAAGCGATGTTCATAACTTGTAATTTATCAAGCAAATAAAAGGTATAAAGAGATTTGGAATAAATGTTCAGCCTAACATTTTATCTTACTATAAATGGTCTTCCAACGTGTAAAGGAGATGAAATCAGTCCCACTTACAAAAATTTGGGATTCAAAAGGGTCTAACTCTGCCTCGATTATTATATATGATCATGTCAATGAGTGGCCAGATTTTTGTTTACCATTCGTTATTTGATTCGATAATGCATCATCGGCAGCACGATTATGATGCATGCGGAGAAAAAAAGACACCAAAGTCGTATTGTAACAATTTTATATTACATATAAGAGGTCAAATCAACTTTGAAAAGCAAATCAGTGTATATGGCACCTGGAAATGGAGAAAAATGGAGTCCTGAAATTTCAATGTCTTGAGGGACATCAACAAGCTGCCCTTTGAGTTGCTGGGTGTCCTATCCCTCAGTACCTCGAAGTGATCCCGTAATTGGAACTCGAACCAGGTTCTTGGAAGAGATCGTTTTCGCACCGTGCATGTCGACCGTGATCATCGATGGCCGCCAACATTTGCCCCAGTTAAGCTTTGCTTAACATCCCTCTTATCCCGCTGGGCCCTGATGGCCTAGCATGGTACCAAGACCTGATTTTGGTACTTTATTTCCCTTCTTTGAGTAGATTGCTTTCACAGTTGCCTTCTCCTCCAAGAATCTGAGATCTGCAGTGCTTATGACATAGGTTTGAGCAGTTTTCCTCCATTCAGAAGTTACCAGATCTCTGGCCTTGACTGTCTTTAAGCATTGAATGGGACCTTCCGCTCGTTTCAGTGGCCTAGAAGACAGCCACTTCCGCGGCTTGCTCTGCACACCCTGGTTTGGAAGTTTCAGAGGCTGAGTGGAAGTTTTCAGGTTTCAGTTGTCCATCAGCACTTGGCCTTAGCAAAAGAAGCCTAAATGAGATATTTGCTCAGTTTATCTGGTCACACTGCCCACATACTCTGTTGGTGTTGTAATCCTAAATGATGGATATGCATTACCGGCACAAAGCTATTTGATTCCGGCATTCTACTAGGGGAATGTCCCTCGACCCAAGGGTGTCCACGCAACTAGTGGTCTGAATCTGAGATGTAATCGTCTTTTGTGGGAACGATGCATATGATTTGTTGCAGCCTAATCCATTGCCTGTCGCTGCCAACTAAACCCTCGACTGCATTCTGTCGGACCGTGCCAAATTTGGTTGTGCTTTTGTGGACTCCTGAAGGGCAATCTCGCGAGGGGGACTCCTTAGGTTAGGCTATTCCTTGGTAGGAGTTTGCATGACTATCACACCCATCTGGAATTTGTCCTCTATGCCGCGACTTCCATCGACCTGCACATCAGGCCCAATCTGCACGATACTTTCTTCTCTCGGGGTGAGGTCATACAATGCCATTGCCATGCGCTCGTGCCTGAGAAAAATCCCTTAAAAGTAAGCCGCGCGCTGATCAGTTGCTTGAGAAAGAAGCCTAATGCCATCTGCAAAGGGGCGACAGTCCTGCATCTTCTTGGAATAGCCCCCAAGAGATGATGATTCAAGGTCAGATCAGCCTCAATGCGGGCCATGGGATCGACAGCTAGTCATTGTTCTCCAATGAAAGTGATATGCTAGCTCTTTTGATCGATATATGTCGAGCGAATCTGTTTGAGCTTGATCGAAGAAATCCTCGTCTATTTTCATTGTTTCTTTCTTTTTCTAGAAATCTCCTCCAATCAAATCCGCTCGTTATTGTTTTATAGTGTAGTAGCATGGGATAGAGTTTCCCAGGGAAAAAAACCGAAAAAGTCCTAAACCTATTACATTGGTATAAATTCAGTCCTAAACCTTTTTAATATTGGTACCAATTCAGTCCATCCGGCCAATTTTGGCCGGTCGCCGCTAACGTGAACGTCGGCCGGACACTAACGTGGCAATTTTTATGATTTTTTCGAATTTTTTATTATGATTTTATTAATTTTTAATTAATTTTTATTACTTTTTTTCCTTTTTCTTTTTCTTTTATGCTTTCTTCTTCATGGTTGCCAGCGAGCCTCCGGTGAGGCTCGCCGGCCACCGGGCGAGGGCTGCGAAGCCTTCGCTTGCTACCAGCGAGGGTCGCGGCCCTCGTTCGGCCTCTCCTAGAGCCGCCGGCGAGGCGGCTTTGCCCGGATCCGGGTGAGGCCAGCCTCGCCCGTGGCTGGCAAGGCCATGGTGGCCATCGCCAGGGCGGAGGCGAGGGTCGCAACCCTTGCTCGGCCTCGCCCCGGCCTTGCCGCTAAGTCCCCGGCACCTCCTTCGCCGTTGACCCCGAAGCTTCTCGACCTTGTCACCGCCTCCCTCAACACCACAAAATCCCAATTCAAGGCCCTGGTCCCCCACCTCCCGCGACTCACGCTGCCGCTCCTCTACTTGATCTTTGCCTCCGAAACCCTAACCCACCGCCCCAACACCCTCCTCTCCTTCTTTTGAGGCTGGCCTCGCCCTGCGGCCCGGGCGAGGCCAAGCGAGGGTCACGACCCTCGCCGGTGGCTGGCGAGGGCTTCGCAGCCCTCACCTCCGCCCGGCAATGGTCGCCATGGCCTCGCCAGCCGCGGGCGAGGCTGGCCTCACCCAGATCCGAGCGAAGCCACCGATGGGAGAGGCCAAGCGAGGGCCGCGAAGCCCTCGCCTGCGGCAGGCGAGCCTCACCGGAGGCTCGCCGGCAACCGCGAAGAAGAAAGCAGAAAAGAAAGGAAGAAGAAAAAAAAATTAATAAAAATTAATAAAAAATTGGAAAAAATCATTAAAAATCATTAAAATTGCCACGTCGGCGTTCGGCCACCGGCCGACGTTCACGTCAATGCCGGCCGGCCAAAATTGGCCGGATGGATTGAATTGGTATCAATATTAAAAGGTTTAGGATTGAATTGGTTCAATTGAAAAGTTTAGGACTGAATTGGTACCAATGCAATAGGTTTAGGACTTTTTTGGCACTTTTCCCGAGTTCCCTGCTACTATATTGCAAACGAGCTGATAATTGTCAAATGCCATGCTGGAAACTTGTTCATTTAGTCGCATGTTAGTAACTTTCAGCGGGTTAAAACAAGGGAAAAGACTACCAAAAACTCCGATAAACTTTTTTTTGTGACATGAAAAACTCAAACTTTACCAACCGTGACACATTTATCTCAAACTTTTTTTCGTAACATAAAAAAATTTGAACTTTTATCTGTGCAACACATTTACCATAAATTATAAGGCATTTTGGTCTTTTACTTTTTAATTTTTTTTAATTTTTTTTTCTTCTTCTCTCTTCCCTCCGTCGGTCGTGGTGAAGCCGACGGAGGGAAGCCGGAGTCAAGTGAGGGCTGCCCTCACCTGCGTCGGGCGAGGGCGGTCCTCGGCTGGGTTGGGCAAGGGTAGCCCTCGCGACTCTAGCTTCCTTCCACTAGCTCTGCCATGGCCGGTGGAGGGAAGAGAGAAAAAGAAAAAAAAAAAAAAAAAAAAAGAAAAAGACAAAAATGCCCTTGGTGGGGGTAAATGTGTCATGGTTTGCAAAGTTTTGGTTTTTCATGTAAAAAAAATTGAAGTAAATTTGTTACTTTAGACATAGTTTGGGGTTTTTTTTTTTTTTTTGTGGTCTTTTTTCTTAAAACAAATATAAAAGTTTATTTATTCCTAAAATTTACCAACTATTTTAATAATCTACCAACATTTATTTTTTGTGACTTACCAATAATTTGAAATGATTAAATCTTAATTTGATTGATGTACCAACATTTAGTTATCAACGTTTTTTAAGAAACCGATTCCTTTGTCATTTACTTGTGACTACCAATGCTTTCGAAGCACCAACTTTATTGAAAAATTTCCTGCCTAAGTTTCATTGAAATATCACCATTCATCACATTGACAGAGTGCACCACAGCAGCAATGGGCTACAAGTCGAGCCAGGCTGGTCGACAGTCGCCCCGGGGGGGGTTGGTGGTGGTGGGGGTTGGGTGGTCCTCGACGCCCTAGCTGATGATCATCTAGGGAATGTCCACTTCCTTGGCCACGTGCTTCCGCATAGCCTAGAGAAGTATGCCAAAGTTTCGCTCCTTGAGCCTGTTAAGAGAGAACGAGTACTTCACAGTGTCCCCGCCAAATTCAAGCTCGAAGGTCCTTGTCTAATCGGACATAGCAGTGTAAAAGCTGTATTAATACGTGCCTTGCTCGGCGTTATGCTCGATGACGCATCCCAATAACTGAACTGCCTTACTCTTGGTGTTCACCCAGGTTGGGACACCCTGCGATAGGTCGCCGCCCGTCCTCCTTGGGGCATCCCCGGGCAGGAACAGCCCCACGGCCTCCATGGCATTGTCTAGTATCTCCATGATCACTTTAAATAAAGTTTGACACTTGAGGGGTTATATGTTGACTAGACACGCCGGTGAGCCATGTAGGACTGAGAAGATAATAAATATAGTAATGTCGAATTTCCAACGATTCAGATCGAAGTTGTCACTTAAATGATCATTTTTTTTAAAGTAATACTTAAGTGATCTGAAATAAAATTTTAACACTAAAGTGAGTGCCGTACATAACTTCTGGCACTTACTAGTGTACTTCTCCCTACTCCTAAAATGCCTAACATGTTTGCCAAACAAAGTAAAAGCTTGAAGGGTTCTATCTCACTAAGTCGAATGCAAGCTTCTTTTAAGGTTAGGCTTACTAATAACACCAAGAGAGAGAGAGAGAGAGAGAGAGAGAGAGAGAGAGAGAGCTACGAACTAACATGATATGGAAAATGCTCAAGTAAACCCCACATTGTTGTTGAACTCGAATGAGAATAAAACCAAAAAGGCATGATAAAAGATTAAGAAAAAGCAAAGATGAGAGAGAATAGAGACACCTGATCATGATAGAGGTTTTCGTTGAGAATGTCGTGAAGAGACCAAGAGAAGACAATATCAGTCGGGGCATTGGGATTGTCTCTTCTCCACTTGCTGCTCCAACCACCCTCGGCTTTCTCCATGCGCAACACTTTTTGTGCTCGCTCTTAAGTCCACCTGGACCACGTACCAAAACACCAAGGAGAAACCACTCTTCAAGGTTTCACGAAACTCGCAAGGCCAAAAAAAAGGGCACGTTTCAATAGCTAGCAAAAGATTCCCAGAATTATCACTTTTTCTCTGTCATTTCTTCCTGCAACTGGGAAATTCCATTCGTGGGGACAACCCGAACCGAATAGGACGATAATCAGGCGAAGTCGATGCATGGAGATGATCGGAATTCGACCAGTGGAGTGTTTCAATTCAGTTGCAACTAGTGTGCTGGTTATGCTTTTTCTTTGTTATTTATTATAGCTTCATTCTTATATAATTTACGTCCTTTATGCAAAGGGGTTAAAAGTAGTCATGCACGTGGGGAGCGCGCGCGGGGTATCTAGCAGTCATATGAAGACACGTATGCTTTAGATGAAGAGTAGCTAAAAGTCATAATTAGAGGCAATAATACTAATTACTGAGATTAGTGGCAGATTTTCATTTGTTTTGAATTTGTCTCTAAAAAAGACATTTAGAAATGGCGGCATTCGAGACAAGTATCATATTTGACCCTAAAATATTTTAGGGGTTCGAAATTTTTTTGACTTAATGTTCTTTGACTCTAGAACTCATTATTGTTGTACCGCGATTCTACACAAGCCAGCTCTCATGTAATCGATCAATCAATATTATTCATGTGTTACGAATCTCGTCTTACTTGGAGACATGTGTAAGGTATCTCGTACTTGTGAGCAATTGTGATTGGTTGGCCATACCGCTAGTAATAGATTGGAAAATTGTTCAAAAAATCTTAAACTTATGCTCCGTTCGTTTCACGGAAAATAACTTCCAGGAAAATATTTTCCTGGATTTCCAGTGTTCGGTGGACGGAAAATTCATGGTCAAGGAAAACATTTTCCGGTCAACGGAAAATTCTCTCTTGGCTTTGAGGAAAATGTTTTCCTCTTTTGAAAAGAGGAAAACATTTTCCTGGCCTCTCACGCTCACCCTCGCGCTTCTTTTTCTTCTCATTTTTGCACTCTCGCTTAGGGTTTCGATCTCCTCCTCCTCCTTCGACGCCGACAATGGGCGAAGCATCCCTCATTCTCCGCCCTCCCGGCCGCTCCGCCCACCTGCCGGCCGCGACCCCGCCGCTGCCGCTGCCGCCGCCGCCGCGGCCCTCCGCTTCCCGGCGGTTGAAGCCGCTCGGGAGGATCCGGCTCAAGAGGGAGCACCGCGGCGGCGGAGCTCGCGGCTCGCGGCTGGCCGGATCTGCGGTGGAGCTCGCGGCTCGGGTGATGCAGAGGTCGCGGATCTAGCGGCGGAGCTCGCGGCTCGCTGGATCTGGCGGCGGAGCTCGCGGCTCGCCGATCCAGGCGAGCTCGAGCTCTGTCGCCAGATCCGGCGAGCTCGGGTGAGATCGGCCGAGCCTCGAACTCGCGGATCGGCCACCGGGTCTTGGTCAGGGCGGGGGCAGCCGGCCATCGTCGAGCGAGGAAGGAGGTGGCGGCGGCGGAAGGAGGAGGAAGAAGGAGGAGGAAGGAGGCGACGGCAGAGAGGAAGGAGGAAGAAGGAGGAGGAGGAAGGAGGAAGGAGGAAGGAAAATAAAAAATAATAAAAATAAAAATTTCGATTTTAAAAATATAAATAATTAAAAAATCATTTTAAAAACATATAAATAAATAAAATAATTTTTTTGGTCATTTAAAAATATTAAAATTCAATTTTTGATAAATTTTCCCAAATAATTAAATGAGCTAACGAACGGTGGAAAATATTTTCCATTGAAATTTTAGATTTTGGCCGAACACCGGAAAATAGAGTCATTTTCCTGGAAAATGACTTCCAGGAAAATATTTTCCGGAAACATGATATTTTTCGCGAAACGAACGGAGCCTTATTGTATGGTTGTCAATTCAATCTTAAATATTTCAATTGTATCAATTTAGTTCAAAACATTTTGACGATTTGTTAAATATAGTCATTCCTGACAATTTTGGCCGGAAGTCCCTAACATGGACATGATGGTCAGCCAGCCAACATTGATTATTATTTTTTGAATTTTCTGATTATTTTGAATTTATTTAATCGGGTTGTACTACTAGTACACGTGAGATTGAGAAAAGTGTCGATGTTTTTCATTATTTCTCCTTGGAATTGTTGTTTGAATTTGGATCCCTTGATTTAAATACAGAATAATAAATTGTATTGCTCCCCAAATTGGAAGAGGTGAGGGTGAGGAAAGTGGGAAGCCCAAGAAATGTGGTGAAGAGTGACTTCAAAATAATTTTTGAGTTTTCCTTGTCTAAAAGATGTCTACGTTGAAATTTGCTGGTAGTTGGGTATTGTAAACAGATGAAGGAAGCGACTCCCAAGGAAGAAGGTGGTTGAACAAAAGCGGAAGTGATGAGTTTCCCTTGCTTTAAGTTCACTAAGACTTTGACGAGCTCGATAATTTGATTTATTTCAGTTCTGGAAGTTGTTCGTACTATTTCGCCTCCTTAAGAAGTCTACGAATTTGATGGTGCCATAACTTTGGAGTATTTATCTTGGGTCCTACAAGTGTCGAGAGGTTGTTAGGCAAGACGGCCGAAGATGATGATGAATCGCCACATCCATTGTTCAATGAGATGATTTGCTATGTTCCTTATTATGCTCATATGAGTTCTTGCAATATCGAGTCGGTCAAGGAATTTAAAATATTATTTGAATTATATTAAAAATAAATTATTTTTTTTTAAAAGAAGGAAATTACGCAAGGACTAAGTTCTTGCTGTCAAAGCCGACTGGCTATGGTGGGGGATGGCCAGCCAGGGGTCAGTGAGGGTTGCTCATTGAGGCTTGACGACCCTTGCTACCGGCCATCCCCCACCATTGCCAACCCTTCTCGATGATGGTTGGGTGGCAACTGTGAGGGCCTACAAAGCCCTTGCCATTTTCCCTTCCCCTTCCATTTTTTTTCAAAAAAATTTCATCTAATACAGAAAAAGAAAGAAAAAGGAAAAATCAAACAAGTGAAGGACGAAATGTTCTTATTAGCCGATGAGTTAAGTCATTCTTTGAAATTGACATGCTTACTTCAAGATCTTATTTGAAATAAGATTCACTTTATGTCCTTATTTAAGAAAACAAAAGTATTTCAAACCCTTATTTGAAACAAAATTCATTTCAAGCCATTTATTTGAGAAAATGATGTCATTTCGGGTCATTATTTGGAATTTTCTCAATGACGAGGAACTAGACATTAGACCATACATTGGAGGGTTATGTATATATTCTAATCAAGTGCATTATCGTGGTACTATCTAATCACTTCCACGTTACATTGGAAAATATATGCGCTATTATATTATGCATGTTGAAGGAAACCATTAAAGATATCCATATTTGAAAGAGCTTTGTGTACGCTTAATTTCAGGAAGAATCAAATTTGTATAATGCTCATTGTCTACACACGCATGCCCATCCCTCAACCGCTACTTTCTCCATTATGAATTTGCATTTTGGAGGAAAAGAAAATTCTCCTTTAGAACGTCTAAGAGCCATGGTTTGCCCCTCCAACATTCCCCTTTAATACTGGACGACGATGTTGGGAAAGGCCAATCATTGATTAGTTATCTGTTACATTTTAAGACTCAAGTACAATATCATGACAAGTTTTATGACCTATACGTTAATTTTTTTTTTATATAATTTTTAAAGGTAAGTGACGCACTATTATATTACCGGCTTTGTAGCCCGCGTGATGCTCGGGAAAGTCAAACAATAATTTTCATATGAGAATTTTAGAATTCCTTTGCATGGAAAATAGTAAGATGAAAAGGGGTAAGAATTAATTATTCAATTGGAGAAATTTATCTCTGCTTGATGCAGATCTATTTATTTACACTATCAGTTAGTTTTTTAACCTTCTTTCATTACAAATTTCAACTGATTAACCATTTATATAGCTTGGAAATTCACTACATCAAGTACAAAATACTTAATTGATAGAGTTAGGGTATTCAACTAGAGAATCTTCATTGTTGATTGATGCTACTCTTTATTCCAAACTATCATTCATAGCCTTATATAGCACTATAACTATATTTAAGAATAGCTGTTCCGTCTGTTAGTGTGTTCTTTAGCTGATCGTATTGGTCTGTTTTTAATTGATTGAGTACTTTTTTGACCTTCACACTCCTAGCAATGAGGCAATTTATTTGTCTGGACAAAAGTACTCAATAAAACCTTCTTTATTATGAACTATTTTTCAATATATATATATATATATTATATAGAGAGAGAGAGGGACCTTTAAAATTAGTCATTGTAATACAAGTTATGGTGACTGGAGGAGGAGAATTTAATGAACTCGAGTTTTTGGCACATTTAAAGACAAATGGTATCCACCGAAATGGGTTGCCAGAAAGCAAATTTGGATGCCCATGCTGATTCATTTTGGCATACTTGTGCTATTTTTATGTATTCAATTTTTATTTAACATTACAAATCCTTTTTTTAACAAAATATATCCATCCTTACGGTTTATAATTGCTTTTTTCTATCGCATGAATATTGTCAAACTTTCCTCTCTTATTTGGTCGTGTGAAGCTTCTTAAAAATAGCAGGTAACTCCACAATTCATGTGAGCCAACAATTTTAGTACTAAAGGTGTGTTTGTTTAATTGAAAATCTCATGATAAAAGAAAATAATTTTCAAGAAAAATGGTATGATTTTATTTGTTAAGTGATTTAGGAAAAACGATTTCCTTCTTACTAGATGGGAAAGTCATTTTTCCCAAATCTAAATCTGTTACTTTCAATCTATGGAAAATATTTCTATAAATCAATTAGTTTTTTGTTATCTAAACACAAGAAAGTCATAATTTTTTTTGCATAAAACAGATTTCTTACAAAAAAATGGAGTCTAAAGTAGATATTTATATTTGCAACATTTCCTCGCAAGCTAGCAACCAGTTCAATCATGGCTACCTTCATTCTTGTGATAATATGCTTAATGTTGTCAACATGTGGCACGTGTTATGTATACCTACATCTTTAGTCTTTTCGTATATATAATATCAATTGTCATGCATGATAGAGTCAATTTTATAAGAATTAATAGACATTAACATTTTTTCCTTCTCGTAAAATTAATTTAACTATTTTTTTTGGTAAAATTAATTTAACTATAGTGTCTGATATTTTTAGATGTGATGTTCATAATTATACTAATAATTTTATAAAAAGTTATTTTTGAAATTTTCTCATTCATAAAGCAAAGTAAATTATAATTGTTGTTATCAAGAAATAATGCTATAGACCCATTAAATTTGATTGCACATAATGAGCAAAAAGCACTTTTATTATCATATTACCAGAGATTTTTATACAGCAATTTTGCTTTTCTCTTGAAAAAACTCTTCAACTTTTATTTGGGACAGAAAAGAATCATTTTATCCAATATAAATGTGTTCAATGTGCGAAAATCAATTTTAGTATAATATGTTAGATTTTAAGCTCTTTCAAGAATTTAACAGAAAAGCTTTAACGAGTTTACTAACTAAAATTGCACTATTAATAATATCTTTTAGTTTTTTTGTTTCACAAAAAGAAAATATCAAAGCAACTTTTTTCCCTCTTGATCGACAAGGCAGGAAAATTATCTAGAAAGTTCTAAACCTATTGCATTTTTGCCTATTTAGTTTTAAACTTTTCAATTTTATTAACTCAATCCTAAACCTTTTCATTTCTTGTAAATTGAGTCCATCGGTTAATTTTGGCCGGAAATTGCTAACATGGCTAGCCGGTGCTAACATGGCGTTTTTTAAATATATATATATTTTTAATTTTTATTTTTATTTTTATTTTTTGGGATTTAGATTTAGGGCCAGCGAGGGTTGCTGGCCAACCCTCGCCGGAACTTGGGCAAGGGCATCACCGCCCTTGCTGGCGAAACCTAGGGTTTTGCAAGCCCTTGCCTAGAATCAGCAAGGGTTGCGACGCCCTTGTTGGATTTGACCAAGCGAAGGCAACTACCTCTCTCGAGGCCCTTGCTTAGGGCTAGTGAGGGCTGGCAAGCCCTTGCCGATTCGCAACGAGGGTAGCGACGCCCTTGCCTAGGGTCGGTGAGGGTCAGTCGGTAACCCTTGTCAGCACTAACCCTAAACCCCAAAAAAAGTAAAAAAAAAAGGGAAAAATAAAAATTCAAAAAAATTATTAAAAGGCGTCACATCAACTCCGATCAGCCACGTCAACAATTTTCGGCCAAAATTAATTGGATAAACTCAATTGGCAAGAAGTAAGAAGGTTTATGATTAAATTGGCAAAAGTGTAATACATTTATGATTTTTTGGACAATTTTCCATCGACAAGGCTGGCAAGACATTTTTTCTTAATTTGGAAAAGTTGAATCTTTTCCCTTTCATGAATCTCCATTGGCTAAATGAACTGCATGATTTATATCTCCATCAATGTAGATGAAAGTTATGTGTCTTAAAACTTTGAGCAAAATACAAGACTCACACGATAACATGCCAACTCATGTCATGCCCACAACTTGCTTTAATTAGTAGAGAGTATCTATCTCAATCCCAACTTGCTTTGTCATGCTCATGCTTACTCATTCTACTCATGTTTCTCAATTTCATAAGTCCAAATTACTGGGATTTAACCCAGAATCACTTGAAAATTTAGGTACCTATCCATTGCATTTGCTCACTTTTATAACTGAATGCAACTAATTTACATATTTGATCTTGTCGTGAGAGCATTGGCAAGAGCGGTGGGCGAACTGAGGATTTTGGAGGAAACTTTTCAAAACCAGCTAAAGGATCGACTTAACCATCTCTGCTTACATGAATTAGATACCGCATCAGGTGCCCTCTCATTCCCTTGGGATTACATCGGTTTTACAAATATAAAGCCCTCCAGTTCCATTTGACTATTTCGTTCACCCTCTTCACGCATTTAATGCTTTTAGGTTCCCTAAAGCTGTCCTCTAAATCTCCCAATGGTGCTGCCCAAAGACATCCTCTAGTCATAAACCTGCAAAGCATAACTTAACATGATTAGTTACAGGCTTAGTTTATGCTCGATTGGTAGATGCTAGTCGGATAAGAGGTTAATCTGAGGACCGATGCAATTAACCTGGCCATGCGGATGCCTCTTTTTCCCAGCCAAAGTTCGATGCGGCTGTTAAGTTCTGATTGAAAAAATTGAATCAAAGGAATAGACAGAACAATAATCAATATAACAATTAAAAACATTAAGAAATTTAATTATAAAATTTGTCACAAAGGTGCAATTGAGTCCTAAAATTTTTACAAAGTGCAATTAAATCGTAAAATTTGCCAAATTGGTGCAATCAAGTTCTAAAACTTGTTAGGATTTTCTGTTTGTCAAGTTAGAAAAAGTTAATGGAATGACTTGATCACATTAACTTGATAGATTTTAGGACTTAATTATACTTTTTAAAAGTTTTAAGGCTTAATTATACTTTTTAAAAGTTTTAAGACTTAAATTGCACTTTTGTGATAAGTTTTGGGACTTAAGATGCGTTTAAGATGCGTTTATTTCGTGGAAAACTCAATAATAAAAAGAATTTTTTAGGAATATAATAAGTTTTCTTTTATTTGATAATATATGATCAAAAATATTTTTTGATGTTTAGATCTTATTGGAAAATGATTTTGATATCATGACTTTATCTCATGTAAAAAAAAATTGAATTTTCTAATTATTTTTATATTTTAAAGTTAGAAATTTTAATTATTTTGTCAATGAGTTGTTAAAAGAAAGCGAAATTAGTTAGAAAATGATTTTTTTTTTTTTTTTTTTTTTTTTTTTTTTGTTATACTATCATCATCATCATCATCATCTTCATCTTCTTCTTTCTTCTTTTGGAGCTTAACCAAGGCCTTATTTATCTTCTTTAAATGGCCGTGATACCAATTGATTTAATTGCAAGATCCAATAGTTTTCGCACTATATTACAATAGTTGGTAGACTCTAACATATAAGTATTTGGTCAAGAACTTTGATCCACGACTCTTTTGCCTTGACAGCACAGGAGTTTCTTGGATTATAGCTGCACAAGTGGTGCACTTTATTGAACACAGGAGTTTTTCTGCCGACATCAGAATTGAGTTGTTTCCATTTATAGATACCGTGGGTTTGGGTGTAATACTCAAATATGTAAGTGATTATACCTCTATATTTTTTCGATTTATTAGTAGATTATTTAAAGTTGACTCTCTTCATAGAATAAATACTGACACTCAAATCGAACCACGCAGATCTCTCCATTTTTTATTACTCCCCATTTATATCTTTGGTTAATACGCATGGAATTAATTATGAGATTCAATAGTTTTTGCATTAGATTACAATACTGACATCACCTGACCAATCCCAAGGCCCAAAATCATTCAGCAATGGAGACGAGTCCTTAGCACAACAAAAGCTATTCGGGAGGTGACTCATTGTAAGAGTCGCTCAGGTATTCAAATCTTATGGTAATATCATCCTTTATCCTCCATCAAGATCAAGGTTTGGCTCACTGTTGTGCCTATCCGCCTGTAAATAGGAGTTTTCCAGAGGACAGTGTCGTCCTTCATCTTGTGAGGTACACACGGGTTAATGATGTACATTCCCATATGGACATATGCTTTCCTAGGCTGGATCTCATTACATGTTTTCACTCCAATCAGGCAAATGTCTCTATCAAGATGGTCTGCAACTAAATAAGATATGCAGAGAAAGTTGCATTTTCTTTCTCATTCTTCACCGCATACATGCTATCGCAAGGCATGAGAGAATTAAAGGTTCAGAGAGGTAAAAAAGAAGGAACAATAACCTGCAGCCAAGAAAGGAAAAGTAGATCTTCATGACTATTGTCTGCTAAAACATCAGGACATGTGTAGAGTAATGAGCTTCCTGTCGAGAGATCTGTTTTTCTTCATTCTAAGAACTGTTCTACTAAAAAGTTCCACATGTATTGACAAGAATGTGGACTACATGTAGATTATAACAACATACAATTTTCACTCAAACTGTATCTGGGACAATGAAGTGAGGATTCATTTCTTCTTGCCTCTTCCTTTCTTATTTTGCTTCCCTTTGGACTTGCAATTGCCCTCGTTCTTGTTCCGGTTTTCCACACCACCAGTCTGGGAAAAAGAAGATGATGGAGCCTGCTCATCCTTCTTCACTGGTTTTTTCAGCTTCCACAACTTCCTCTTCTCTTCCTCATTTGCTAAACCCACTTCTTGTCCAGGCAATGACAACGCATTTGCACCATCCAAATGCACAAGTAGTACTGCACTGTTGGAAGATGAAGAGGAATCCTTGGAAACTTCGGTCAGATCTTGCAACTTGCAAGAGCTCTCAGCACTTCCATCTTTGGGGAATAGAACTTCCATAATCTCTTCTTTGCATTTGTGGACATTTTGAGCAATCTGAAGCAGAATCGGTAATTACAAGGGGATCAACTTTTTCGAACGCTTCAGCAAGAACACCCACAGAAATTTTCTGTAAGTTCAGCCTCCGGCAACGTGAAAGAATACGACGAAACTCTCGAGGTATTTGCTCAGAAATCCAACTCTTACTGAGCAAATCGAAGAGAAAATTTGGACTGACGCCAAAGTTCAGGTGAAGCAAACAAACCAAAAGAACCAACTTCAAGACCAACAATGGGTAATACTCCATCACATTTAGGTTCGAGTTTTTGATCCATTGTCTGGTATCATCCTTATTGTTAAGAAGGTCCGCAACAGTCCTTGTAACAAACTGAATGATGGGCTCCAAGCAATTTCCCAGGTTGAAACTGAAGCTAGGCTTTGCTAAACCTTCATGGCAGATGAGCCATTCAACTAGAGAAGATTTCGTTGTATAAAACTGCCCTTTGGAGCAAGCTATCAAAATCACAAGTCGTTCCAAGAGATACAAAAAGCAAATTGGTGTGATGTAGTCTCTTTCAGTCCTCCAATTGGCATTGTAAGCATCTGCCAAAGCTCGATAGAGGTTCCAAGCCAAAGAGATTTCCACGGGTCCATTGCTCGCCTGAGGAAGGTCTGATGGTACATCCCGACAAATGCATTCCATGAATGCCTCCCATGATGTATCTCCTTTAAATGATTTTGATATTTTTCCGTACAAACCATCGTCAAGCATTCCAGACCCAAGAACCAAAGTCGCAAGCTCACCCATCTTCCCATGTGAAAATTGCTCCTTCGAAATTATCATGTTCATTGTTTCTCTCAGTAAATTACGAGAAGCCTCACTTCCTCTCAGAGATACCATATTCTCTGACGACGATATTCTCGGGTCAAGTGGAAATATGTAACCAAAATACCTCTCACTGGATGTTTCAATGAAACCGTCCAGTGCCTTACCATACTGGAACGAGTGATTCGGACAATCGATTTCTCTAAGGAACTTGGCAACCTCATGTGAGATAGCAAGACATCTGCTTTGCCAGAAGTTTGACCGAGAACTCTTCACCAAAAATTGATAAAGTGCATCCAATTGGTGCAGGAGCTCCATACCAACAGAAGTAAGCTCAGAATACCAGTACTTTTGAGCTGCAGAGACCAATTGTCTATGACCCAAAGCAACCGATTGTCCATTTCTTTGAAGAGATCTTTTATCAATGTATCCGACCCAATCAGCATCTGGGTTTAGAAGGTGATAAGTTCTTTGCATGTTGTTCCGTTGCTCCAGAACACCAAAGTAATTCAAACAGAACTCCCAACATGACGTATTTTCCTTTCTCACCAGCATCTTCACGCATCCTGCACTCTCTATAATTCTGACAATTTTCTCTCTCCAAAGATTCCAAAAGCAGACCAATGAGTCAACGGAAATCTGATTCCCCAAGATCAGTTGTTCAGAATGGTTCACTGGGTCGACAAGCCAATCATATTCCCAACAAAAATTTGAGATATTTTGACGAAGATGGAAGTCCAGAATATTTCGAGCGCACAGTATTTCACCTCTGACACTTCCATTTCTACTGGAAGCACTCAAATGTTCTTTCATTTGAGCCAAACTGTTCTGTTTATTTAGCAAAATGCTTGATTCTACAGAAACATATTCATAGAAGGCAATAGGCTCAGGCTTTGCGAGAAGTTTGGCTTTTGCTACCAGCTCCTCCTCCTGTGCAAACTGCTTCAAGGGCCACCCTTTGCTTCCAGGAGCCCAAAGGGAATAGAATAATACGTACCAGAGGATGTTCATCGACGCTTCCCTGTTTTTTCCACTCTTCCCAAGTAGATCAACCTCACGAAGGATGTCACCTTTCATCCTCACAATCTTGGCCGCCTCCAAAAAGTTACCAAAGTCTTCCTCCAGACTTATAAGTTCATCAAGCCATCCAAACCTCATAAGCAAGTTTCTCATTGAATCGATGCAATGAAAAGCCTTCACATACTTCATCATGGTCCCGTAGTCTCTGAGGTTGTAGAAATGAAGGGCACAACTCTCTAAAAAGTCCTGTTCCAATATCTCTATTTCTTTACTTTTCTTCTCAGTTCCCTGCCTTTTCCAATCCTCAATGTATTGCAGACCCATTGTAAAGAGTTTTTCTTCAGCACAAATGGACAAGCACTTTGAGAAGATATTTGCCCTTGCATATGCCTCCGCTGCAAGACTGTAGCACTGAGCAAGAGAGAAACACTCTCCAGCTTTCTCCAAAGAAGATTCTCCACATTTATCCATGTATATTCTACCTGTTGAAGCATAAACAAATTTGATGTCAGTCTCATTTATAGAGTGCTGATGTTCAGAAGATAAAACATAGCAAAGGGACATTTGGAAGCTGCCAGAAATGCTCTTGTACAGCTCTGCTCTTGTACGGCTCAACTATATTCTCCAATGTCAAGAGATGAAACAGGATCAACGTCCATAGGTGGCTACAATACCAAGAAGTTTTTGACAAACCATAGTCAACATGGAGTATTGCAACTGACAGCCACAGCTTTTTTTTTTTAAACTTATAGGTCTGGTCAGTGTTAAGAACTTAGCAGCTCAAATTTTTCCAAACTGCTGAGAGAGCAGAGACAGGTTATCATATAGAAAATAATCAACTTCCAAGCCAGGACATTAATCATGAAGTCAACATTAGTAGCACTTGCTCAAAATTCACCAAAAGCATTTCAAAGTTAACAAGTGAGATCGAACTACTTTTGTTTTAATATTGAAAGAGGAAAATCAATTAAACTGGTAAACAAGAGCGTACCACGCATGCAAAATACTACATACAGAAGAATGCGAAGTCAAATTTCCTCTCTCTCTCTTAGGCAGCTTTGACATAGCTACAACAAGAAGAAAAGTAAAGATGCAGCATATCTCCACCTTATCATTTTGAAAGAAATGAAAAGAAAAATGATACCTGCTCTCTCATATTCCTTCAACATGTAGAAACACTCTGCTGCAGAGTCGGCCATTCCAATTGTTTCATAGATCTCAGCAGCCTGCCTTCGAAGGTCAGAAGCCTCTTGTGGATTTGAAACGTGCTTGAGATCTGCATCTGCTTTGAAAGCGGAGGCCTTAGCTAATCTCTCCCCATATGTGTACCTTGCTCGTTCAAAGCACGTTATTGCCATTGGGTATTTACCCTCACGTAAGAGCTTGCAAAGTTTATTAAAAAAAAAAAAAAAAAGAGAGAGATCAATAGCTTCTTCAGAGAAGGTGAAAAGAAGAAAAAAAGAAAAGATAGTCCTCCCTTATAGGAAAAATCAGAGGTGTAGACTTACACCAAAACAATGCACTGTCATTGACCTGATAACCTCAAATGAGGAAAAAGATTATAGGAATATTCCTATCATATTGTTTATCCATTGTGTGTCTAAATGAAGCATTCAGCCAAACTATTAAAAAACCAATAAAGCTGGCAAATCGATCACCATATTTGTACCATAGAACGTCCACATTCTACACACATTTTTTTTTCAGGATCAGTCATACTTTTGCAGTCACTATTGTCATTCCAAAATCTCTAGCATTCACAGATCATGTTGACTCCAAATGAGGCGAAAATAACAATTCTGTGAAGAGGAAACAACTAATAAAGAAAAAACAGAAAAACAGCAAACCTTAAAACCTTGTGACTTCCACTCCTCTGGCGTGCTACTGACCTGCATTGCCTCTGCAAGGGCATGATCTACCAACCTAACTTGAATGAGGCACTTCTTCTTCCAGTAGTCGAGAATTGGTTTGGAGAACTCTAGGGCATTCTCACAAATCCACAATCTTTGTCTTGTCCGAGTAATTGCGACATACAATTGTTTCAATTCAGAACATAATATATTGTGCTTCGCGTCATCAAAACTTGGGGAAGACCATTGAGAGCTGTTATCGAGCAAAGCTTGCTCCTTCATGTATCCATAAATGACCCTCCATTGACTTTTCAGAGGTGATGTGCCAAAGAAGTTGTACAATAAAACGTCCTATGCAATGTCACGGAAAAAAAGTTTCAGGTAAAAATATTAAATTTTGTAACCAAAATAACAGATATCAAGTTTCATGAATACAGGAACAATTCTAAAAAATTTAGGAAAAAAATATCTGGACTCATTTTGACACACCAGCCTATCAAGAACAGCTGTAAAGTCGCAAGATCGTTGATATTGTCTATTAACCTAGAGGATGATGTTGACATGAGCCCAAACAAATTCTACATTATGAGTATCTAGATGCCATTGTCTATATACAAAAAAGGGCATGGTAGAATGAAAATACCAATCTGAGTTTTTTTCCGAGTAACAGCTTCCAGCAAATTGGTCATGACCCATTAGAAAAAAAAAAGGATCATGAAATCTCTATGCTGCTACCATTAAAATCCCATGGCAAACAATCTAACCTGACACACACCTACCTGAAATTCCAACCCCTTGCACTCCACTATCGTCAGAACTAGGGCTTGCCCTCTCACAAGGTTCGAAACTTCATTTCTAGAGTGATCATCTCGAACCAAAATAACCTGCTCTGCTCCAAAGCCAACGAAATTACCACTAAAATCACGGTTGCCAAAAATTGATAGTATGGCACTTTCGTCATTCTCCGATTCAAGTAAAATTGGGGCTTCCCCACATATAAAGCTAGTTTCAGGGCTCAAAGCATCAATGGATAAGGGGAAAAAATGGTAAAGAAGATCAACAACACTCTGCGCCAGTTTGAGTATACCAGAATGAGTGCGGAAGTTTTGGCTCAAATGGAAAATTTTGGAAAGACATCCCTTTTCCATTCTGATATCAGGTCCATCCATTGAATCCATCAAGAACTCCTTGTAGAAAAGGGACCTTATGTCTTCAAACCTGAAGTCTATTCCCCTTGCAATAGTTTGTGCAGTGTCGCCACAAAACACAAAGCCCCCATCAAAGTTTCCACATATATATTTGAAGAGTGAAATTTGTCTCAAGGTGAGATCCTGCACTTCATCAATATATACAAAATCCACTATGTTGCCAGCAAACTGCCCACGAACAAGACGGCGATGAAGATCATTGACAATATCGGCCAAATCAAATTCATCATTTTCCAATTTCATCTTTTCATAATCCTCAAAAGCATCATAAATTTCTTCTCTTCTCTGAATACTCAGAGTGGAGACACGACCCTCTGAAAGTGAAACATAAGCTGGTCTGTCAAGTTTGCCTTCACAACCATCGGCTGGTTGAAGACCACCCTTTATGTGGGACATTATTTCAGTGAAGACTCTGGAAGGATCAAGCCTCCTCCTTATCTTGTCATTGAAGTGAGGCCAATAAGCAGCACAAAACTTTTCGTAAGTAACCTCCTTAGCTCTTAGAAGACTTTGTAAGGCCACTGGTCTAGAATTGAAGGATTGGCCACAACAAAGATCCCTTAGATCGGGGAACCTTTCAAAGAATGAAACCCCACAGTTCCGTCTAGCATCATCAGAAGCTTACGAAAAGTTATAACAAGGGGATAAGAGTTGGGAGATATGTCTAAAAATGAATCCGGGATATCCTTGAATAATGCTGCATCATCAACAATCTCATCAACTGAAGAGCTTTTTACTCTATGTTTTGCACCAATGCTGGAGCTGCAGGATTAATGAAGCCAGCAATTAGAAATGGAAAATATATAGTTTTAACAAACTTATGGGAATATCTCCACTACACATGCAATCTCATAATTTCTACTTTTAGGTAACTAACAGCACCAATGTTGTATTGATATACTATGAGACACAGATAGCGTTTACATCAGCTGGCAATAAAAAATTTCCCCCGCTGCAAGATTTGTAGAACACATGGTCCTTTCTCGATTCTGGTTATAATTGCACACCTTCTAAAACGGACGATTTTCTTTTTATACATACAATGCTACAATCACAAAATTTAATGTGAAAGTTTCCAATAAAATGGTATTGCAAACTAAATAAGTGGCACGAAGACCAAAATAAGGAATATTGCTGCACAAACTAATGTTTAGTTTCAGCAAGCAGAAGATGTCAATCTCTAAAATGCAATGATTAAGCAGCTATATCCGAGTGGCAGCACCCAAGCAAGGGAAAGTGCTGATTTGACCCATGCGCTCTTGCCCCATGTTATATTTCCTGTTATATTTCCTATCAAACTCTAGAAAATGAAGTATCTTGGTTGTGCTTGTCTGCTAGGAGGAAAATAGTAGCATGCCAAAGGGGTTATCTTCTTCTCCGGACTAATTCAAAAAAAAAAAACTTGACAATCCATTAACCCTTGCATATGTTTGTTCATTGTAAAAATTGCAGAATATTTATTCTATTGTTCAAACATCTTCCCATGACATTTTATGTACCTTCTAAGTTGAGATACATGTTGTTTGACCGCAAAACATAATTTCGCACTGACAGTCACAAAAAGCTGGCGCAATACACAATCCTCTGCTCCTTCACCGGTTTCCTCAACATTGATTTCCAGGGAGGCATCTTTGCTGTGGCTGACACCACTTTGGATTTCCTGAAATCCCTTGGTTGCTTCATCATACAGTTTCTCGTTTCTAAACAACTTCATTGTCAGGACTGTAGTTTTACCGGTCCCAGATCGCCCAAGTACAAAAGTGCTTCTGGGGAAAAGAATTATCTCCTGCTCTTGCTCTGTTGCTTCAAACGGAAGACTTGCTTCATTACCATCACTGTCATTGAGCAAGTGTCTGACAATATCTGATGATAAGGGGTAGAATTTCATCAGAAGCAAACTCTCGCTCACTTTCACATTCTCTGCATACAACCTACGATCTGAAGCATCAGCATCAGAACCACTCCCAAATTGATCTTCACTAGGACTTCGATAGCGGACAAAATCGGAAGTACACGCCCAGGTCTTTGGAACTTGCAGATCCCTATAATAGGAAGAGGCATGTGAAATGAAAAAAAAAAAAAAAATAGGGGGATAAGATCAATTCAAGATATTTGAGTCATCTATCTGGAAAAGAATGCTTTCTAATTTAGTAAGTGATGTGCTACCTATCTTCAGTAAGAAGAAATGATCAGACTTACCCCTCAAAGCATTTCTCATTGCAACGACTAATAAAATCATCACTATATGTCTCGAATATGCTGTCCAAACGTTTAACCAATTTTGCCACATCCTCTAAAGGCATTACATCCCATATCTTCAGGATTTGGATGTATCTCAGTTCCTTTACAACATCAATCGTGCATATGACATAGAGACCTTCAGCCTTAAATTGTCTTACGATATGAGATGAGTGTTCACAAATTATATCCACATTCCTCTTCTTTGGTCTCCAGCCACTGGATAGTCTTGACAGAAGCATAATGATTGACATCTTTATCCCGAGTGATGCCAGCTTTCTGAAAGACTTCAGGAAGTTGTCACTGAAAAGAACCTGATAAGACCAAAGCATGACAATAAGATATGTTGTCACAAGTCCTATAAAAATCAATGCTTATTTTGAAAATAAATGTAGCCGTAGAATACTGTTGAGAAAAGATTTTTACCTTCCACCTTGCATTTCTGAAAAGTACACTGCTTCTGTCAAGCAGATCATCAAGCTCATTATTCTCTTTCTTCACATCTAAGATGGCTTTAGCCAAATCCTTGTCATCATCAACATTGAAGAAACATCCACGACTCTTTGCATTGTCAACCACAGCTTCCCACACAGAATTGCTTTTTGTCAGTGTTTTCCCATTTCCCAGAATCCACAGACAATACCTACAGATAGGAAATTAACTCTGGGGTTTACTTGCTATATCACTCTAAAAATGTAATTTGACACAGTTAAGAGGATATAGTACCTGGCCCTCGTAAGAGCAACATTGGTTCTCTTAGGACTGGACAAGAACCCAATATTCCCACGCGAGTTTGATCTTACGGTGGATATTATAACAATGTCTACTTCACCACCTTGGAATCCATCCACTGACTTCACCTTGACCATAAAGCCCTTGATATTTTCGTACTTTTTTCCAAGTCTAGCTAGAACCGCAGCAACCTGAGCTCTGTAAGGAGATATGACACCTACTGTCAGATCTTCTTCTGAACCATTCCAAGCTGCAAAGAAAAGGAAATGAAACTATCACTGCAGTGATATTACTTTTTGCGGGGTGCAAAACTTCGAAAGAAATATCTTGGGAAAAAGAACTATTAATGGCCATCATAATCTACACCTATATGATTAAGTAATACATGCAAAATCCATGTGCTCGAAGCAATATGTATAAAATTCTCTTGACATACCTCTGTACAGATTCCTCACTATCCTTGAGATAACTTCCACCTCAACAGGGTTTCTACGGCTAAAGCCATCATCACCGATTTGTTCTTCTCCATCAGGAATATTTATGAACGAGTAAGGGCCAAACATTGGCCATGGCAAATAACTTTTTCTGTAACTTTTGCTCTTCACATTTGGCCCGTCCAAAA
The DNA here is from genome assembly GCA_014182545.1 of Eucalyptus globulus. NCBI lineage: Eukaryota > Viridiplantae > Streptophyta > Magnoliopsida > Myrtales > Myrtaceae > Eucalyptus > Eucalyptus globulus. The sequence continues at coordinate 32,511,339 of CM024723.1, forward strand.
TTTGGTTTCGATAAAATTTTGAAGTTGGAAACAGACTTATTGATGGATGCATCCGGTATTGTATATTGAAAAGTTGCCTTGGATAACCCAGTGAACTCAATCGTTCAAACAGACTCCTTCCAAAACCAGCCTGATTAGAAACCTGTAAAAATAAAACATGATATAAAATTCAACGGGCATTAGGTATAGAACATTTAGCCCATCTAAGCTCAAATGAAGAGAAGGATATTACAAATATTTCAAAACCAAATACAAAGTTCCTTTTCAGACATTTTAACATTACCTTGCTTTCGACCATGGCAGGCAACTGACACTCATCTCCAACTAAAATCAGATGCTTGACACCAGGGAGTTGCAGAGGAATTATTGACTCGCATTCTTTCAACTGGGCTGCCTCATCGATTACCAGTAAATTGAGAGGCTCCATTTTCACAGAGTACAGCTTATATGAACTAGAAGCGGTGCACAAAATCAGGGAAGCATGTTGATAACAGAAGTCCGCTATCATGGCCTTACTCGTAAAGATTGGAAGTTTTAGATCCTTCAGAGAATCACGAACAGTTCGCAACATGGAAAGGCATTCCTGTATCTTCATATATAAATTATATAGTGGACCCATGGACGTCTCAAATGAAAGCAGGCTAAGTTCATCACGTGAAAGCGTTATCTCCATCACCTCTGAATCCAACTTCTCTCCACATAATAAAGTTTCAAAAGTATCTAGTAAGTTAAGGAGGGATGTAATATTCTGGAAATTAGTTCTGGATATATGAGTACAGAAAATATAGAGACATCTCCGCAGGGGCTGGACAGTTGCCTTGAATCGGTCCCTGAAAAACTCAAGAAATGATTTAAGCTCACTGCTTCTGCATTCGCTCCCATCATCATCACTTTCTGGTTTGCTTCTTTTTGTGTGTTCCTTTTCCAATAATATGTGGTATTGACGGACACATTTGTCAAGAGTACCTATCATGGAAGTTAGACTAGTGAATTTAGAAAAGCACTCTACACGATGTTCCATGTATATTTCTTCAATGTCAGAATCAACTTTCAGCCGCTCCTTGTTCCCAAAAATAAGCATGTCAAAGTAACAGAGAAAACTTCCCGTTTCAGTGCTTATACCACTATCCGATTGCTTTAGCAGCTTTAGAACACAAGATGCCACTTCCTTGATGGCAACATTTGTAGGAGCACAAACAATGGTTCTATGTTTCCTTTTTAAGAGAGTAAATAGCAGTGTAGCGATGGTTTTAGTTTTCCCAGTTCCAGGAGGACCCCATATCAGTTCGAAAGATGGCTTGTTCTCACAGTGGAGTTTCCTGAGACAGGCCCCCACTGCTTTTTTTTGGGATTCATTTAGATCATGGCTCAATCTCTTGTCAAGGCTCTCACTCGCAGAACCATTACCCTTTGTAATACAAAGATTAGAAACTTTGTCAGCCTGCAACCGAAACACATTTCTTGTGATAATCCAGACCATGTAAATATGGTAGAAGGTCCTGAAACTTAATTGGTGTTAATATGATATAAAGAGCATTGCACAGCACAAACTTAAATCCCATGAAAAGTATAGTATAGAAAATTTTAAGTTCTAGTACTAACAAGTAAGTCGCCACCAAGGAAGTAATTTTCCCTGTTCAAGACATAATTCATTCATCTCCATATCATGAAACAGACCAACTAAAATAAACAATCGTCCTAATCTATTGATGGAACAGCATGGCTTAAAGCAACATTTATCTTATTTTCCGAAGAAACTTAAAAATCGATAGGAGTAAAATGAAGCTTTGAAGTTTAGATGATTATAATAGCAATTTCAAGTCTAAATGGACCGAAGGTACAAAAAGGAAAGTCATACCACCACATCTGTGAAGAGAACTTCCTTCAAAATATCCAAGTTCCGAGACACATGCAACACATTCCATATCCTTCTGTTAGTGACTATATTTATCAGGAAAATTGCATGCATTGGCTTCCAGGAATTATTTACTTCAAGGTCCAATAATGTCTCCACTTCAAAGTTTGTGGATGACGTTGCCTCATCCTCTTCATCGTCTTTTCCAATCATCCTTACTAATGCAAACGCCCATCTCCTTCCGAACCTCTCCAAATCAAGAACAGTTGTTGGCTTAGCATCAGTTAGAATCAAGATATCTCCAGGCAAAGTTTTGTAAGTTTCCCTCCCTTGACTGTTGGATTCATTGCTCCACGGACCGGCCTTAACAGCATATGAGTTCCTAATTCCCATGCATTTCACACATTCAATAACCTCAGTGAAAGGTAGCGAAGAAATATTATCCAAACTCGAGCACAGACTGGCCCGTGTTTCTTCCAGTAAAGGGTAGACATACGATCCAAGATAATGCGGGACAGACTGAAATGTATCCGGTATAGTCTCCACCTACAAAAACAGCTCGGCCAATTGTCAAATATGACCAACGAATCTTGACATTTCAAAAAATACTTTTGAAAATACTTTGACCAAATTCCGTAAAACATAACATATACTCCTAAAATACCTAACGAGCTTGCCGAACATAGTAGAAGCATAAAGGGTTCTATTCTACTAAGTTGAATGCAAGGTTCTTATAAGCCTAGGCTTATTAAAAGCACAAACAAACAAACAAAAAAAAGGAACGAACTAGCATCATTGGAAAATTCTCAGGTAAACACCACATTGTCGTTGAACTTAAACGAGAATAAAACCAAAAGGGCATGATAAAAGGAAAAGAAAAAAAAAAGCAAAGATGAGGGAAGAATAGAAAGAAACCTGGTCATAGTAGAGGTTTTCGTTGAGAATGTCATGAAGAGACCAAGAGGAGACAATATCAGTCAGGTCATTAGTACCATGTCTCCTCCTCCTGCTCAAACCATCCTCAGCTATCTCCACACCGACCACTCTGTTTGTGCTTCCTTCCAAACCCATCTGAACCCACGTACCAAAATCTTCTACTTGTTTCTTTCTCCCCTTTTCTTGCTGATCTAAGCACCAGGGAAAAATCGCTCTGAGGTTTCAAGGAACTTTCGAGGCAAATATTGGGCAAAGCTTGTACGGACATCATCAGCCCTTTTTGAGCTCCGAAGTGAGCATTCTTAGCGACGGAGAAGAATGAGACGGGGAAGGCAAAGGGGTCGTCCATGGAATCTTAAAACAAGCAACTCGAGGTCTTTTCGTCAACTCTTCATTCGAGGTCTACGAACACGGTCTGATGGCTTTCTTTACTGGCCAAATGCTTGTAATGATTCCCGCTTTTCTTTGCTTATCCATGTTTCGATTTCTTGCAGCCTAAGCTTGGTCAACCGTTTTCTGTCCGAAATGTATCATCGCATGAGTGAGGTTATTTTTTGAAGATATTAAAATTAATTGTTGATACTGAAATAATAAGTAGATGAAAAAAAGAAGGATAAATCTTAACCAAAAAAATAATGACACGAATAGTCCCTGCACTTTAATATAATGTGCAATTTGATCTTCGAAATTTTGATTTGTTCAATATGGCTCTTGAACTTTAACCCAATATGTAATGTGGTCTATGAACTTTTCAATTGTTTAATGTAATCCCTGAACTTTTGATAAATACTCAATACAGTTTTTGAACTATATGAAAATATTGAATGTAATTTTTTAATTGATTCAAGAGTAGGGATGACATTGAACATTTTGATACAAGTTCAGGGACTGTATTGAATATGTATAAAAAATTTATGGATTATATTAAAAAAAATTAAAAGTTCATGTATCACATTGCACATTGGACTAAAATTCAGAGACCACGTCAAACAAATTGAAAGTTTATGGACTAAATTACACATTAGGCTAAAGTTTTGAGACTATTTGTGTCATTTTCTCTAACTAGAAGTAGACAATGAATGTGAACATTCTACTTCAACCGCTTGACTTTTATTTTGAGCATCTCTATTGATATAATATATAATTAATATCATGAAATTTTTTTAATCATCAAAAATCTAAACCGGTACACATGTCCAAAAATTAATTACCTCAACTTGTATATTTATAATAAATTTACATTCCGTTAATTTTCATCAAATTGGAATAATGCCATGAAAAATAATAAATTGGTACAAATGTGATAAATGAAAGGTAAAATCTTAAATTGATACATCCATTCTAACTGACACATATAATCTAAATCAGCAATTTAATTGTAAAATTTAACAAATACTAATGGAAAGTAAATTTATCACATGTGTATCGGTTTTTTTATAATAAAAAAATAGCAAAGTAAATTTATCACATATATACCAATTTTGATTTTTTCTGTGGTATAAACCCAATATCATTAGAAACTCTTTCAAAGAATTGCCGGAAAACTCAATAGTCAAAATTGTAGATAGTTAGAGATGCCTCCCCCTCATTAGTTTTGCCAAATTCTTGACGAAGCAAGGCTCCAGTCAGATGCCTTTTCCGTCAAGTATTGTCAATCAAAGAAGAATCAAATTGGTAATTCCTATCATCCCTCAGTTACTTATCTCCATAATGAGTTATAATATTTATGGACTTCCGAAACTTTATTGAGAGTGTGTTTTAGGAAAGTAAATGCAATCACTATGTTATGAGTGTAGTTCTTTTGCTCTGCTTGAAGTTCTACTTCCATTAATTATAAAATCACAAACTATTGTCTATGTCTTGATTGATTCCGTATGACAATATGCATTAAAAAGTCTGCACTGACCAGACATTGTTTCAAGCTCAGCTTGCACAAGTATATTCGATAAGTGCATTTAAAGCATCTAGCCTTGGTTAATACATTCATATATAAAATTTTGAAATATAACATTTCAAAATATTAAGATGCACGAGTCATTATCGATAAATTCATATAAAAAAATGTTATAGGAACATTACTTTAATAAAAGACCAATAGAGTAAAAGCTTTTAAAAGGCTAGCGCTAGTCTCACAAAATTCAATCAATTTCACGCCGAAAGCTAAAAAGACGTGATAAGTTCAGGAATCTATTCATGTACAATGAGTCAATGACATGATGATGAACAGATACTATGTTTTAAAGCTTCCATTAATTATAAAGTCACAAATTATTCTGTATGTCTTGATTGATTCCGTACGACAATATGCATTAAAAAGTCTGCACTGACATTGTTTCAAGCTCAGCTTGCACAAGTATATTCAATAAGTGCATTTAAAGCATCTAGCCTTGGTTAATACATTCTTATATAAAATTTTGAAATATAACATTTCAAAACATTAAGATGTACGAGTCATTATCGATAAATTCATATTAAAAAAAAATGTTATAGGAACATCACTTTAATAAAAGGCCAAAAGAGTAAAAGCTTTTAAAAGGCCAGTCGTCAGTCTCACAAAATTCAACCAATTTCACACCGAAAGCTAAAAAGACGTAATAAGTTCAAGAATCTATTCATGTACAATGAGTCAATGACATGATGATGAATAGATACTATGTTTTAAAGCTTCAATTCATATGTAATATGTAGGGCCCATCGTCATCATCCTATAAGAGTTTTTATGATGTTGGCTATATTCATTAATCTTCAAATTTACCGTTTTACAAGATTGTCTGATGAGGCGAGATATAAAGATTTTTAATTACTCTAATATGAGACTAGCTTGCGCGGGTTGAATAGAGCTCGGTTTGTGATGAGAAGACATGTGACTGAAAACTCTAAATATAATACTCAAGTCTCTTTTCTAATTCTGATACACAAATAACTTTATATAAAGAGTAGCCGTAGAACGCAATTCGTGATGCATAATCTCATTGAGCCAGTATTACAATTAGATCAATGTTATTCCATATTAAGAATAATGGATTTCAAATCAGATGCACAAATCTTTTTGTCTCCATTTATTGTGTTCTAAATTTTAATTCTGTAGATCTTCGGATGGTTTTCACGGCTTGTATGCACATGGTGAACCATTGTGTCAATACGGGGCACACCGGGGCATCATGCGACAGAGCCGTCTTGCCTCGAGCCTGGGTGGGTCGTCGTCTTCTCGTCCTCCCTACATCGTGCGATGATGTTTGTTACTGCAGAAATGCATATAAAGCTTTCATCTTTACCCGTCAATTCCGCATTTCGGCGAACTCATGAGTTCTTGATTTCTTTCACCCTAGGACTGTCCACCGTTTGTCTGCCTAAAATGTAACAGATCTTGAGTAAATTTACTTTTCAAGAATTTAAAACTATTTTTTTATATCGAAATGGTAAATAGATTGAAAGATGGATGAATTTGAACCCGAAATTGACGAAGAACATGAACTTCCCGCTTATGATGAACATTATTTAATCGTTTCGGTTTTTTTTTTTTTTTTTGGAGCATTTGTATCGATGTATTATTACAAAAACTTCTCAAAGTTAGAGATGCCTTCCCATCGATGATTTTGCTAAATTCTCCGCAAAGTGAGCTGCCATCAAGACGTTAATTGAACAATTGAAAATGTTTATTATCAAGCATTTTTAAATTAAAAGAGATTCAATTAAATAACTTCTAGACTCCTCAATTATGTTCTCTCCATAATGAATTATAACAGTTATGGACTATCTAAATGCTTTCAAGTGAGATTTTATTTTTCACTTGGTCTTAAGTTCTATTTTGATTCATTATAAAATCACCCCTCTTTTTCTACGTTTTCATTAATTCAATATGACAATAAGCATAAAAAATCTGCACTAACTTTATTTCATGTATTCCTTTCACAATAATCTTCAACAAATACATTTAGAGTTTGCATGGCAACATTCCTATTTCTTTGTTCTTTTGTTCTTCAAAATAGAAAATGTACAGAAATTCATTTAATAACGTCAGTTAATTTTTCTATATTCCATAATAGAAAATTTGTTAGGGAATAGATTTATAATAGAAACAAGAAGTATAAAAAAAAATATCTTATTGTTTTCGGAAACAATTTTTGGAAATAAGTCATTTTCTTTCTTTTCTTTTTTTCTCCTTCCTCACGCCGCCGCCACCGTCCGCCATCGCTCGCCACCTATCTCTACCCAACAACTAGCTAGAGGAGGAAGAAGAGGAGAGGGGGAAAAAAAAAGGAAAAAATCTCTAAAAAATTATTAAAAAATTAAAAGAAATTCTACAACAAAAAACTTGTGGGTTGTACTAAACACATTCTTTTTTTTTCTATTATGAAAATAAATAAAAAATTGTATAGTTACCAAATATGTCATTTTATTCTAAAACTACTCAGGGAATGGGAATGAAATAGAAAATAATTTTTTAATTTTTTTTTCCGATAATAGAAATATTACCAAACACACCCTTCAACTTTGGTGGATACATTTCTTAATGAAGTCAATATTCTCGAACATTATTAAAATTATCTAATGCACAATGCGTTAGTTGTCGTCTAGTAAATCGTATAGAAAAAAGAGATAGTGAATATCACTTTAGAAAAAGTCAAAAGTTCTTTAGACATATAGTATATGAAAAGTAGCACCGGCAATCTCTCGTTTCATTCGCAAAGTCAAGGAAAATCCCCCATTAACCTTACATACTCAAGTAGTGCCCTTATTGAGACAAATGATAAGGCAAATACATCTATGTTTGATGTAAAAGTCCACGAAATTTTCTATCAAGTTCATGTGGAACAAATGTCTGAAACATTGGTACATAAATCAATATTGATATTGTCGTGAGAGCATCAGCCAGAGTAGTGGGTGAAAGGAGGATTTTGCATGAAGCGTTTCAAAACCAGCCAAAGGATCGACTTAACCATCTCTACTCACATGAATCAAATACTGCAATGGGTGCCCTCTCATTCCCTTGGGATTATGTTGTTTTTATCTCCATAAAGCCCTTCAATTCTGTTTGGCTATCTCGTTCACCCTCTTCGGGCATTTAATGCTTTCAGGTTCCATAAAGCTATCCTCTAAATCTCCCAATTACTCCGCTCAAAGACATCCTCTAACCGTAAACCTGCATAGCATAACTTAACACGTCTAAGTTTAGTTGCACTTGTGTAGGTGTTCGATTAGTAGATGCTATTCAGATAAGAGGCTAATCTGAGGACCGATGCAACTAACCTAGCCACACAAATGCCTCTTTATCCCAACCCAAGTGTGATAAAGCTGATAAGCCCAACCGTGATCGAAGAAATTGAATCAACAAAACAATAATTAATATAGCAATAAATAAATTTCAAGAAATTTAATTATAATCAATCTAATAGACGGACTGATGATTAAAGTAACAATTAATAGTGGAAGGACACAAATATTTTCTTATGAAGTAGAGTTATGATGATAGAATATTGGGATAAGTGCATTGAATGTTTTAGAATTTCTCATGAAAGTGCAATTAAATTCTAAATTTTCAAAAATTGCAATCAAGTTCTAAAACCTGTCACAAAAGTAATTGTGTTCTAAAAATTTTATGAAGTGCAATCACGTTCTAAAACTTGTTGGGATTTTCTATTTATCAAGTTGGACGAAGTTAATGGAATATTCGATCACATTGACAAGTTTTATGACTTGATTATACTTTTTTTTTTAAAAAAAATTAGGATTTAAATCACTTTCTAAATGCTCTAAGGATAAGTATTATTATCTCTTGAAGTCCTTCTGAGCTGAGAGAATTAAAAACTTCATTTGATTTGATAAAGAGTATTATTATCAAGAGATAGCTTGTTGAGTTTTTTGTTGACTTCATGACGTCCAGCAGTATGGCCTTCTTTTCCACATTGATAGCATGGTATACTTCAATTGATTTTTTTGTTTTGTTTTTTGTTTAGTTTGAGAAGGGTAGGATGAAGTTTTTCAGGAAAAAAAATTTTAGTGTGATTTTTTTTTATATATTTATGATTTAGTTTTTTTGATCTTCTATAAGATAATTATCCCACCAACATTTTAATTGTCCAATAAAATAGCCATCGATATTCTAAATGTTCTTCATATCAAACAACCATAGTCTCCAATTTGTATAAAACACAACAAGATGTATTGTGAAATATTTTTGTGATTATTTATATTTCAATCATATTGTAACGCGTCATTGCCATTAAAATTTTATCAATTGTATCGCTTTGTTTGTTTTACATATCCTTTCAAATCAACCATAATAATATTTCATATTGTAACGTTAGATCCTCTATCTTAGAGCCCGGGCGTTTATATGCATACGGAGAAACCATGGAATCGAATCTCAGTGGAGTACGTGGATCCTACTAATAAATGAAGATTACTGAATGTCTCTGAGAATCTAGGAAGACGACACTCGGCAATGACCAAATTCAGCGACGGAATCACCCGACGGAGGTACTCAAGCCGAGTTAGATGAAGAACAACTGAAGCTAGAGCCACCACGAAAGTCGTCATCTGAGAGAAGAAGAAAATAGAGAGAATGAGTTATCAGAGGTGAAGGATCTATATGTCCTATGAACTGAAAGAGAGCGCGTGAAGTCTGCGGCGATAGGAGGTGGTCCGGTGTTGCTGGGTGACGATGATGTTGCAGCAGCTTAGGCGGTGACGCAAGGACGGTGAGCTGCGATGAAGGTGAAGACGCAGTGATGGATAACCCACATGCATCTCTGAGACTGACGAAGGAAGAGAATCAATCATTTTTATATCTCTCTAGTATTTGAATCACCAAGATTTCTTTTCAAAAGTATAAGTTTTTTTTATGGTACCTTCATTTCGTCGAAAACTCAATGATAAAAAGCATTTTCGAAGAATACGATTAATTTTCCATTATTTGGTAATATATGATCAAAAACGTTTTTTGATATTTGGATCTCATTAGAAAGTGATTTTGATATTATGACTTTATCTTAGGCCAAAAAAAAATCGAATTTTTTAATTTTTTTTTCGTTTTTAAAAGTTCGAATTTTTAGTTTTCTTTTTCTTTTTTAAATTTGAATTTGTAATTGGTTTTTCAATGAGTTGTAAAAAGAAAGGGAGATTAGTTAGAAAAGGGTTTTTTTTTACTATACCATTTTCACTATTATTATTATTATTAATTTCTTCTTCCTTTTTCAAATGCAGATTTTGTTCAAAATTCTTTGCCAATGATGTTCAGTTTTTTTTTTTTTTTTTATCCACGGTTCTCAACATTTTCACTATTAAACCCAATTTGGAGCACGTCCATTGATTTTCCTCTTATATTTAATAATCGTGTTATGAAAAGGGTAAAATTATCAGCATTTGACAAAGCTTTTGCTATAAAAAAAAAAAAAAAAAAAAAAGACAAAGCTTTTGCTAAGCAAGTTCATGACATCATCACAACATTCTACTTCAACTTCAACATATTCAGAATGTTGCCTTGGTTCTTCCGAATCAAAGTAGGTCCATTGCTTCATGTTTAAATTCGTGTACCTCAGTTAGACTGTGGAGTGGAATTCTTGACCGAACACTTGTTTGTTGAGGTCCTCATAGCCATCGGAGCTTAACCAAGGCCTTTTCTATCTTCCTTAAATAGCTGTGCTACCAATTGATTTAATTGCAAGATCTAATAGTTTTCGCACTATATTGCATAATTGGTATAACAGCTGTCAACAGCCAGGAGACTCTAACAAATAAGTATTTGGTCAAGAACTTTGATCCACAACTCTTTTGCCTGACAGCACGGGAGCTTCTTGGATTATAGCCGCACAAGTGGTGCACTTTATTGAACACATGGGAGGTTTTCTGTCGACATCCAAACTGAGTTGTTTCCATTGATATATACTGTGAGTTTGGATGTAATTTAGGACTTAGAAAATACTCAAACATGTAAGTGATCATAACTCTATAATTCTCCTATTTATTAATAGATTATTTACAGTTGACTATCCCCATAGAGTAAATACCGACATTCAAATTGTCCCATGTAGATCTCTTCATTTATTTACTATTCCCCATTTATTTCTCCAGTAATTAGGCGTCGAATTAATTCTGAGGTTCGATAATTTTTGCATTATATTGAAAAACTGACATCACCTAACCAATTCCGAGGCCCGAAATCATTCAGTAATAAAGACGAGTCCTTAGCACAACAAAAACTATTCAGGAGGTGGCTCATTGTAAGAGTCGCCCAGGTATTCAAATCTTATAGTAATATCGTCCTTCATTCTCCATCAATATACAGGTTTGGCTCACCGTTGTGCCTATCCGTCTGTAAATAGGAGAGTTTTCCGGGGGATGGTCCCGTCCTTCGTCTGGTGAGGGTACACACAGGTTAATGATGTACATTCCCATATGGACATATGGTCTCCTAGGCTGGATCTCATTACATGTTTTCACTACAATCAAGCAAACTTCTCTATCAAGATGGTCTGTAACTAAATAAGTTATGAAGAGGAAGTTGCATTTTCTTTCTCATTCTTCACTGCATGCATGCTATCGCGAGGCAAGAGAAAATTAAAGGTTTAGAGTGGTAAAAAAGAAGGAACAATAATCTGCAGCCAAGAAAGGAATACTAGATTTTCATGACTATTCTCTGCTAGAACTTCAGGACATGTATAATGAGCTTCCTGTCAAGAGATCTGTTTTTCTTCATTCTAAGAACTATTTTACTAAAAAGTTCCACATGTATTTACAAGAACGTGGACTACCTGTGGAATATAACATACAATTTTCACTCAAACTGTATCTGCGACAATGAAGTGAGGATTCATTTCTTCTCGCCTCTTCCTTTCTTATTTTGCTTACCTTTGGACTTGCAATTGCCCCGGTTCTTGTTCTGGTTTTCCACACCGCCAGTCTGGGAAAAAGAAGATGATGAAGCCTGCTGATCCTTCTTCACTTCACCGGTTTTTTCAGTTTCCCCAACTTCGCCCTTCCCTTCCTCATTTGCTAAGCTCACTTCTTGTCCCGGCAATGACGACGCATTTGCACCATCCAAATGCACAACTGGTACTGCACCGTCGGAAGATGAAGAGGAATCCTTGGAAAATTCAGTCAGATCTTGCAACTTGCAAGAGCTCTCAGCACTTCCATATTTGGGGAATAGAACTTTCATAATCTCTTCTTTGCATTTGTGCGACTTCACATCTAAAATGATGGCATGTGGACATTTTGAACAATCTGAAGCAGAATTGGTAATTACGAGGGGATCATCAACTTTTTCGAATGCTTCAGCGAGAACACCCACTGAAATTTCCTGTAAGTTTGGCCTCCGGCAACGTGAAAGAATACGATGAAATTCTGGAGGTATTTGCTCAGAAATCCAACTCTTACCGAGCAAATCGAAGAGAAAATATGGACTGATGCCAAAATTCAGGTGAAGCAAACAAACCAAAAGAACCAACTTCAAGACCAACAACGGGTAATACTTCCTCACATTTAGGTTCGAATTTTTGATCCATTGTCTGGTATCATCCTTATTGTCAAGAAGGTCCGCAACAGTCCTTGTAACAAACTGGATGGGCTCCAAGCAATTTCCCAGGTTGAAACTGAAGCTAGGCTTTGTTAAACCTTCATGGCAGATGAGCCATTCAACTAGAGAAGATTTCGTTGTATAAAACTGCCCTTTGGAGCAAGCTAGCAAAATCAGAAGTCGTTCCAAGAGATACAAAAAGCAAATTGGTGTGATGTAGTCTCTTTCAGTCCTCCAATTGGCATTGTAAGCATCTGCCAAAGCTCGATAAAGGTTCCAAGCCAAAGATATTTCCACGGGTCCATTGCTCGCCTGAGGAAGGTCTGATGGTACGTCCCGACAAATGCATACTGTGAATGCCTCCCATGACGTATCTCCTTTAAATGATTTTGCTATGTTTCCGTACAAATCATCTTTGAGCATTCCAGACCCAAGAACCAAAGTCGCAAGCTCACCCATCTTCCCATGTGAAAATTGCTCCTTCGAAATGATCATGTTCATTGTTTCTCTCAGTAAATTACGAGAAGCCTCACTTCCTCTCAGAGATACCATATTCTCTGATGACGATATTCTCCAGTCAAGTGGAAATATGTGATCAAAATACCTCCCACTGGATGTTTCAATGAAACCGTCCAGTGCCTTACCATACTGGAACGAGCGATTCCGACAATTAAATTCTCTAAGGAACTTGGCAACCTCATGTAAGATAGCAAGACATCTGCTTTGCCAGAAGTTCGACCGAGAACTCTTCGCCAAAAATTGATAAAGGGCATCCAATTTGTGCAGGAGCTCCATACCAACAGAAGTAAGCTCACAATACCAATACTTTTGAGCTGCAAAGATCAATTGTCTAAGATCCAAAGCAACGAGTTGTCCTTTTTTTTTAAGAGATCTTTTATCTATGTTTCTGACCCAATCAGCATCTGGGTTTACAAGGTGATAAGTTCTTTGCATGTTGTTCCATTGCTCCAGAACACCAAAGTAATTCAGACAGAACTCCCAACATGACGTATTTTCCCTTCCCACCGGCATCTTCACACATCCTACACTCTCTATAATTCTAACAATTTTCTCTCTCCAAAGATTCCAAAAGCAGACCAATGAGTCAACGGAAATCTGATTCCCCAAGGTCAGTTGTTCAGAATAGTTCACTGGGTCGACAAGCCAATCACATTCCCAACAAAAATTTGAGATATTTTGGCAAAGATGGAAGTCCAGAATATTTCGAGTGCACAGTATTTCACCTCTGACACTTCCATTTCTACTGGAAGCACTCAAATGTTCTTTCATTTGAGCCAAACTCTTCTCTTTATTTAACAAAATGCTTGATTCTACAGAAACATATTCATAGAAGGCAATAGGCTCAGGCTCTGCGAGAAGTTTGGCTTTTGCTACCAGCTCCTCCTTCTGTGCAAACTGCTTCAAGGGCCACCCTTTGCCTCCAGGAGCCCAAAGGGAATAGAATAATATGTACCACAGGATATTCATCGACGCTTCCCTGTTTTTTCCGCTCTTCCCAAGTAGATCAACCTCACGAAGGATGTCACCTTTCATCCTCACAATCTTTGCCGCCTCCAAAAAGTTACCAAATTCTTCCTCCAGACTTATAAGTTCATCGAGGCATCCAAGCCTCTTGAGCAAGTTTCTCATTGAATCGATGCAATGAAAAGCCTTCACATACTTCATCATGGCCCTGTAGTCTCTGAGGTAATAGAAATGAAGGGCATAACTCTCTAAAAAGTCCTGTTCCAATTTCTCTATTTCTTTACTTTTCTTCTCAGTTCCCTGCCTTTTCCAATCCTCAATGTATCGCAGACCCATTTTAAAGAGTTTTTCTTCAGCACAAATGGACAAGCACTTTGAGAAAATATTTGCCCTTGCATATGCCTCCGCTGCAAGACTGTAGCACCGAGCAAGAGAGAAACACTCTCCTGCTTTCTCCAAAGCAGATTCTCCACATTCATCCATGTATATTCTACCTGTTGAAGCATAAACAAATTTGATGTCAGTCTCATTTATAGAGTGCTGATGTTCAGAAGATAAAACATAGCAAAGGGACATTTGGAAGCTGCCAGAAATGCTCTTGTACAGCTCAGCTCTTGTACGGCTCAACTGTATTCTCCAATGTCAAGAGATGAAACAGGATCAACGTCCGTCGTTGGCTACAATACCAAGAAGTTTTTGACAAACCATAGTCAACATGGAGTATTGCAACTGACAGCCAAGCTTTTTTTAAACTTATATGTCTGGTGAGTGTTAAGAACTTAGCAGCTCAGATTTTTCCGATCTGCTGAGAGAGCAGAGACAGGTTATCATATAGAAAACGATCAACTTCCAAGCCAGGACATTAAATTATGAAGTCAACATTAGTAGCGCTTGCTCAAAATTCACCAAAAGCATTTCAAAGTTAACAAGTGAGATCGAACTACTTTTTTTTTAATATTGAAAGAGGAAAATCAATTAAACTGGTAAACAAGAGCATACCACGCATGCAAAATACTACATACAGAAGAATGCGAAGTCAAATTTCCTCTCGCTTAGGCAGCTTTGACATAGCTACAACAAGAAGGAAAGTAAAGATGCAGCATATCTCCACCTTATCATTTTGAAAGAAATGAAAAGAAAAATGATACCTGCTATCTCATATTCCTTCAACATGTAGAAACACTCTGCTGCAGAGTCGGCCATTCCAATTGTTTCATAGATCTCAGCAGCCTGCCTTCGAAGGTCAGAAGCCTCTTGTGGATTTGAAACGCGCTTGAGATCTGCATCTGCTTTTAAAGCGGAGGCCTTAGCTAATCTCCCCCCGTATGTGTACCTCGCTCGTTCAAAGCACGTTATTGCCATTGGGTATTTACCCTCACGTAAGAGCTTGCAAAGTTTATTAAAAAAGAAAAAAGAGAGAGAGAGATCAATAGCTTCTCCAGAGAAGGTGAAAAGAAGAAAAAAAGAAAACATAGTCCTCCCTTATAGAAAAAATCAGAGGTGTAGACTTACACCAAAACAATGCACTGTCATTGACATGATAACCTCAAATGAGGAAAAAGATTATAGGAATATTCCTATCATATTGTTTATCCATTGTGTGTCTAAATGAAGCATTCAGCCAAACTATTAAAAAACCAATAAAGCTGGCAAATCGATCACCATATTTGTACCATAGAACGTCCACATTCTACACACATTTTTTTTTTCAGGATGTCATACTTTTGCAGTCACTATTGTCATTCCAAAATCTCTAGCATTCACAGATCATGTTGGCTCCAAATGAGGCGAAAATAACAATTCCGTAAAGAGGAAACAACCAATAAAGAAAAAAACAGAAAAACAGAGAACCTTAAAACCTTGTGACTTCCACTCCTCTGGCGTGCTCCTGACCTGCATTGCTTCTGCAAGGGCATGATCTACCAACCTAACTTGAATGAGGCACTTCTTCTTCCAGTAGTCGAGAATTGGTTCGGAGAACTCTAAGGCATTCTCACAAATCCACAATCTTTGTCTTGTCCGAGTAATTGCGACATACAATTGTTTCAATTCAGAGCATAATATATTGTGCTTCGCGTCATCGAAACTTGGAGAAGACCATTGAGAGATGTTATCGAGCAAAGCTTGCTCCTTCATGTATCCATAAATGACCCTCCATTCACTTTTCAGAGGTGATGTGCCAAAGAAGTTGTACAATAAGACGTCCTATACAATGTCACGGAAAAAAAGTTTCAGGTAAAAACATTAAATTTTGTAACCAAAATAACAGATTTCAAGTTTAATGAATACAGGAACAATTCTAAAAAATTTAGGAAAAAAAAATATCTGGACTCATTTTGACACACCAGCCTCTCAAGAACAGCCATCAAGTCGCAAGATTGTTGATATTGTCTATTAACCTAGAGGATGATGTTGACATGAGCCCAAACAAATTCTACATTATGAGTATCTAGATGCCATTGTCTACATACAAAAAAGGGCATAGTAGAATGAAAATACCAATCCAAGTTTTTTACCGAGTAACAGCTTCCAGCAAATTGGTCATGACCCATTAAAAAAAAAAAAATTCATGAAATCTCTATGCTGCTACTATTAATACCCCATGGCAAACAATCCAACCTGACCCACACCTACCTGAAATTCCAACCCCTTGCACTCCACTATCGTCAGAACTAGGGCTTGCCCTCTCACAAGGTTTGAAACTTCATTTCTGGAGTGATCATCTCGAACCAAAATAACTTGCTCTGCCCCAAAGCCAACAAAATTACCACTAAAATCACGGTTGCCAAAAATTGATAGTATGGCACTTTCGTCATTCTCCGATTCAAGTAAAATTGGAGCTTCCCCACATATAAAGCTAGTTTCAGGGCCCAAAGCATCAATGGATAAAGGGAAAAAATGGTAAAGGAGATCAACAACACTCTGCGCCAGTTTGAGTATACCAGAATGAGTGCGGAAGTTTTGGCTCAAATGGAAAATTTTGGAAAGACATCCCTTTTCCATTCTTTTATCAGGTCCATCCATTGAATCTATCAAGAACTCCTTGTAGAAAAGGGACCTTATGTCTTCAAACCTGAAGTCTATTCCCCTTGCAATAGTTTGTGCAGTGTCGCCAGAAAACACAAAGCCCCCATCAACGTTTCCACATATATACTTGAACAGTGAAATTTGTCTCAAGGTGAGATCCTGCACTTCATCAATATATACAAAATCCACTATGTTGCCAGCAAACTGCCCACGAAAAAGACGGCGATGAAGATCATTGACAATATCGGCCAAATCAAATTCATCATTTTCCAATTTCATATTTTCATAATCCTCAAAAGCATCATAAATTTCTTCTCTTCTCTGAATACTCAGAGTGGAGACACGACCCTCTGAAAGTGAAACATAAGCTGGTCTGTCAAGTTTGCCTTCACAACCATCTGCTGGTTGAAGACCACCCTTTATGTGGGACATTATTTCAGTGAAGACCCTGGAAGGATCGAGCCTCCTTTTTATCTTGTCATTGAAGTGAGGCCAATAAACAGCACAAAACTTTTCGTAAGTAACCTCCTTTGCTCTTAGAAGACTTTGTAAGGCCACTGGTCTAGAATTGAAGGATTGGCCACGACAAAGATCCCTTAGATCGGGGAACCTTTCAAAGAATGAAACCCCCACAGTTCCGTCTAGCATCATCAGAAGCTTACGAAAAGTTATGACAAGGGGATAAGAGTTGGGAGATATGTCTAAGAATGAATCCGGGATATCCTTGAATAATGCTGCATCATCAACAATCTCATCGACTGAAGAGCTTTTTACTCTATGTTTTGCACCAATGCTGGAGCTGCAGGATTAATGAAGCCAGCAATTAGAAATGGAAATATATAGTTTTAACAAACTTATGGGAATACCTCCACTACACATGCAATCTCATAATTGCTACTTTTAGGTATACAACAGCAAAAAGGAAATTAGAATACGCTGATGCACCGAGGTTGTAATGATATACTATTAGACACGGATAGCGCTTACATCCGCTGGCAATAAAAATTTTCCCCCGCAGCAAGATTTGTAGAACGCATGGTCCTTTCTCGATTGTGGTTATAATTGCACAAGTTTTAAAAAGGAAGATTTTTTCTTTATACGTAAAATGCTACAATCACAAAATTTAATGTGAAAGTTTCCAATAAAATGGTATTGCAAACTAAATAAGTGGCACGAAGACCAAAATAAGGAATATTGCTGCACAAACTAATGTTTAGTTTCAGCAAGCAGAAGATGTCAATCTCTAACATGCAATGATTAAATCTATTTTCTAGCAGCTATATCCGAGTGGCAGCACCCGAGCATGGCAAAGTGCTGATTTGACCCATGCGCTCTTGCCACATGTTATATTTCCTATCGAACTCTATAAAATGAAGTATCTTGGTTGTGCTTCTCCGCTAGGAGGAAAATAGTAGCATGCCAAAGGGGTTATCTTCTTCTCCCAACTAATTCATAAAAAAAAAAAAAAAAAAAAAAAAAAAAAAATAAAAAATTGACAATCCATTAACCCTTGCATATGTTTGATCATTGTAAAAATTGCAGAATATTTATTCTATTGTTCAAACATCTTCCCATGACATTTTATGTACCTTCTAAATTGAGATACGTGCTGTTTGACCGCAAAACATAATTTTGCACTGACAGTCACAAAAAGCTGGCGCAATACACCATCCTCTGCTCCTTCACCGATTTCCTCAACATTGATTTCCAGGGAGGCATCTTTGCTGTGGCTAATACCACTTTGGATTTCCTGAAATCCCTTGGTTGCTTCATCATGCAGTTTCTCATTTTTAAACAACTTCATTGTCAGGACTGTAGTTTTACCGGTTCCAGATCGCCCAAGTATAAAAGTGCTTCTGGGGAAAAGAATTATCTCTTGTTCTTGCTCTGTTACTTCAAACGGAAGACTTGCTTCATTACCATCACCGTCATCGAGCAAATTTCTGACAATATCTGATGATAAGGGGTAGAATTTCATCAGAAGCAAACTCTCGCTCACTTTCACATTTTCTACATACAACCTACGATCTGAAGCATCAGCATCAGAACTACTCCCAAATTGATCTTCACTAGGACTTCGATTGCGGACAAAATCGACAGTACATTCCCAGGTCTTTGGAACTTGCAGATCCCTATAACCGGAAGAGGCATGTGAAATTCAAGAAAATAGAGGGATAAGATCAATTCAAGATATTTGAGTCATCTATCTGGAAAAGAATGCTTTCTAATTTAGTAAGTGATGTGCTACCTATCTTCAGTAAGAAGAAATGATCAGACTTACCCCTCAAAGCATTTCTCATTGCAACGACTAATAAAATCATCACTATATGTCTCGAAACTGCTGTCCAAACGTTTGACCAATTTTGCCACATCCTCTAAAGGCATTACATCCCATATCTTCAGGATTTGGATGTATCTCAGTTCCTTTACAACATCAATCGTGCATAAGACATAGAGACCTTCAGCCTTAAATTGTCTCACGATATGAGATGAGTGTTCACAAATTATATCCACATTCCTCTTCTTTGGTCTCCAGCCACTGGATAGTCTTGACAGAAGCATAATGATTGACATCTTTATCCCGAGTGATGCCAGCTTTCTGAAAGACTTCAGGAAGTTGTCACTGAAAATAACCTGATAAGACCAAAGCATGACAATAAGATATGTTGTCACAAGTTCTATAAAACTCAATGCTTATTTTGAAAAATAAATGTAGCCGTAGAATACTGTTGAGCAAAGATTTTTACCTTCCACCTTGCATTTCTGAAAAGTACACTGCTTCTGTCAAGCAGATCATCAAGCTGGTCATTCTCTTTCTTCACATCTAAGATGGCTTTAGCCAAATCCTTGTCATTATCAACATTGAAGAAACATCCACGACTCTTTGCATTGTGAACCACAGCTTTCCACACAGAACCGCTGTTCATCAATGTTTTCTCATTTCCCAGAATCCACAGACAATACCTATAGATAGGAATTAAATTGGGGATTTACTTGCTATATCACCCTAAAAATGTAATTTGACACAGTTAAGAGGATAGAGTACCTGGCCCTGGTAAGAGCAACATTGGTTCTCTTAGAACTAGACAAGAACCCAATATTCCCACGCGAGTTTGATCTTACGGTGGATAGAATAACAATGTCTTCTTCACCCCCTTGGAATCCATCCACTGACTTCACCTTGACCATAAAGCCCTTGACATTTTCATACTTTTTTCCCAGGTTAGCTAGAACTGCAGCAACCTGAGCTCTGTAAGGAGATATGACACCTACTGTCAGATCTTCTTCTGACCCATTCCAAGCTGCAAAGAAAATAAAACTATCACTACAGTGATATTATTTTTTGCGGGGTGCAAAACTTCAAAAGAAATATCTTAGGAAAAGAACTATTAATGGACATCATAATCTACACCTATATGATTAAGTAATACATGCAAAATCCATGTGCTCGAAGCAATATGTATAAAATTCTCTTGACATACCTC
Source organism: Eucalyptus globulus (assembly GCA_014182545.1). NCBI lineage: Eukaryota > Viridiplantae > Streptophyta > Magnoliopsida > Myrtales > Myrtaceae > Eucalyptus > Eucalyptus globulus. Next base: position 32,531,644 of record CM024723.1, read on the forward strand.
TGTACAGATTCCTCACTATCCTGGAGATAACTTCCACCTCAACAGGGTTTCTACGGCTACAGCCATCATCACCGATTTCTTCTTCTCCATCAGGAATATTTATGAATGAGTAAGGGCCAAACATCGGCCATGGCAAATGACTTCTTCTGTAACTTTTGCTCTTCACATTTGTCCCATCCAAAATTTGTTTTGATAAAATTTTAAATTCGGAAACAGACTTATTGATGGATGCATCCGGTATTGTATATTGAAAAGTTGCCTCGAATAACCAAGTGAACTCAATCGTTCAAACAGACTCCTTCCAAAACCAGCCCCACTCGAAACCTGTAAAAATAAAATATGATATAAAATTCAACGGGCATTAGGTAAAGAACATTTAGCCCATCTAAGGTCAAATGAACTGAAGGATATTACAAATCTTTCAAAACCAAATACAAAGTTCCTTTTCAGACATTTTAACATTACCTCGCTTTCGACCATAGCAGGCAACTGACACTCATCTCCAACCAAAATCAGATGCTTGACACCAGGGATTTGCAGAGGAATTACTGACTCGCATTCTTTCAACTGGGCTGCCTCATCGATTACCAGTAAATTGAGAGGCTCCATCTTCACAGAGTGCAGCTTATGTGAACAAGAAGCAGTGCAAAAAATCAGGGATGCACGTCGATAACAGAAGTTGGTTATCATGCCCTTACTCACAAAGTTTGGATGTTTTAGATCCTTCAGAGAATCACGAACAGTTAGCAACATGGAAAGGCATTCCTGTCTCTTCATATATATATCATATAGTGGACCCATGGATGTCTCAAACGAAAACAGGCTAAGTTCATCACGTGAAAGAGTTATCTCTAGCATCTCTGAATCCAACTTCTCTCCACATAATAAAGATTCAAAAAAATTAAGTAAGTTAAGGAGGGATGTAATATTCTGGAATTTAGTTCTGGGTATATGAGTACAGAAAGTATAGAGGCATGCCCGCAGGGGCCGGACAGTTTCCTTGAATTGGTCCCTGAAAAACTCAAGAAATGATTTGAGCTCACAGTTACCATCTTCTTCACTGCTTCCGCCTTCGCTCCTATCATCATCACTTCCTAGTTTCCTTCTTTTTGTGTGTTCGTTTTCCAAAAATACGCGGTATTGACGCACACAGTCAGCAAGAGTATCTATCAAGGAAGTTAGACACTGATGCCAACCAGTGAATTTAGAAATGCACTCTACACGATGTTCCAAGTATATATCTTCAATGTCGGAATCAACTTTCAGCCGTTCCTTGTTCCCAAAAATAAGCATGTCTCCAAAGTAACAGGGCAAACTTTCCGTTTCAGTGCTTATACCACTATCTGATTCCTTTAGCAGCTTCAGAACACGAGTTGCCACTTCCTTGATGGCAACATTTGTAGGAGCACAGACAATGGTTCTATGTTTCCTTTTCAAGAGAGTAAGTAGCAGTGTAGCGACGGTTTTAGTTTTCCCAGTTCCAGGAGGACCCCATATCAGGTCGACAGATGGCTTGTTCTCACAATGGAGTTTACTGAGACAGGCCCCAACTGCTTTTTTGGGATTCATTCAGATCATGGCTCAATCTCTCGTCAAGGCTCTCACTCACAGAACTATTATCTTTTGTAACACAAAGATTAGATACTTTATCAGCCTGCAACCGAAACATATTTCTTGTGATAATCCAGACCATGTAAATATGGTAGAAGGTTCTGAAACTTAATTGGTGTTAATATGATATAAAGAGCATTGCACAGCACAAATTTAAATCCCATGAAAAATATAGTATAGAAAATTTTAAGGTCTAGTACCAATTAGTAAGTTGCCTCCAAGGAAGTAATTTGCCCTATTCAAGACATAATTCATTCATCTTCATATCATGAAACGGACCAAAGGTACAAATCGACAGGAATAAAATGAAGCTTTGAAGCTTAGAGGAATATAATAGCAATTTTAAGTCTAAATGGACCAAAGGTACAAAAAAGGAAAGTCATACCACCAAATCTGTGCAGAGAACTTCCTTCAAAATATCCAAGTTCAGAGACATATGCAACGCATTCCATATCCTTCTGTTAGTGACTATATTTATCAGGAAAATTGCATACATTGGCTTCCCGGAATTATTTACTTCAAGGTTCAATAATGTCTCCACTTCAAAGTTTGTGGATGACGTTGCCTCATCCTCTTCATCGTCTTCTCCAATCATCCTAACTAATGCAAACGCCCATCTTCTTCCGAACCTCTCCAAGTCAGGAACATTTGCTGGCTTAGCATCAGTTAGAATCAAGATATCTCCTGGCAAAGTTTTGTAAGTTTCCTTGCCACGAGTGTTGGATTCATTGTTCCACCGACCGGCCTTAACAGCATATGAGTTCCCACTTCCCGTGCATTCCACAAATTCAATAACTTCAGTGAAAGGTAGCAAAGAAATATTATCCAAACTCGAGCACAGACTCGCCCGGGTTTCTTCCAGTAAAGGGTAGACATACGATCCAAGATAATGCGGGACAGACTGAAATGTATCCGGTATAGTCTCCACCTACAAAAACAGCTCGGCCAATTGTCAAATATGACCAACGAATCTTGACATTTCAAAAAATACTTTGATCAAATTCCGTAAAACATAACATATACTCCTAAAATACCTAACGAGCTTGCCGAACATAGTAGAAGCATAAAGGGTTCTATTCTCAGGTAAACACGACGTTGTCGTTGAACTTAAACGAAAATAAACCAAAAGGACATGATAAAAAGAAAGGAAGAAAAAAAAAGAAAAAGCAAAGATCGGGGAAGAATAAAAAGAAACCTCGTCATGGTAGAGGTTTTCGTTGAGAATGTCGTGAAGAGACCAAGAGAAGACAAAATCAGTCAGGTCATTGGTACCGTGTCTCCTCCTCCTGCTCAAACCACCTTCTTCTATCTCCAAATCCATCTGAACCCACGCACTAAAATCTTCTACTTGTTTCTTTCTCCCCTTTTCTTGCCCATCAAAGCACCAGGGAAAAATCGCTCTGAGGTTTCAAGGAACTTTCGAGGCGAATATTGCGCACAGCTTGTACGGACATCATCAGCCCTTTCTGAGCTCCGAAGTGAGCATTCTTAGCGACGAAGAAGAATGACACGGGGAAGGCAAAGGGGTCGTCCATGGACTCTTAAAAGAAGCAACTCGAGGTCTTTTCGTCAACCAACCATTCGAGGTCTACGAAAGGCGAAAAGATGGGGATGGGTCTTCCTCTCGTCTTCCGTACACCGTCTGATGACTTTCTTTACTTGCCCAGGTGCATGTAAAGATTCCCGCTTTTCTCCGCTTTTTCAATGTTTCGGTTTCTTGCAACCTAAGCTTCGTCGACTGTTTTATATCGGAAGCGTATCACAGCATGAGTGAAGTTAATTTTTTAAGATATTAAAATTTTTGTTGATACTGAAATAATAAGTAGATGAAAAAAAATTGAGCATTCTTAGCGACGTAGAAGAATGACACGGGGAAGGCAAAGGTTACCAAAGGCGAAAAGATGGGTGTACCTCGCTTCCGAACACGGTCTGATGGCTTTCTTTACTGCCCAAATGCTTGTAATGATTCCCGCTTTTCTTTGCTTATCCATGTTTCGATTTCTTGCAGCCTAAGCCTCGTCAACCGTTCTCTATCCGAAAGGTATCATCGCATGAGTGAGGTTATTTTTTGAAGATATTAAAATCTTGCAGCCTAAGCCTCGTCAACCGTTCTCTATCCGAAAGGTATCATCGCATGAGTGAGGTTATTTTTTGAAGATATTAAAATTATTTGTTGATATTGAAATTGTAACATCCCGGGCCCCACTGTGTAATATTGTCCGCTTTGGGTCACCCGCCCTGACTCGGACGAACCGCCATCCCAGTCACGGTCTTTTCCCTAACGGCTTTAAAACGCGTTACACAATTAGAGGGACCCAAGCCTTATAAGCTGACTAAGATCTCCCTCGCTAGACGATGTGGGACAAGAGGGAGGTTATCACAGAAATAATAAGTAGATGAAAAAAAAGAAGATAAATCTTAACCAGAAAAATAATGACACGAATAGTCCCTGCACTTTAATATAATGTGCAATTTGATCTTCGAAATTTTGATTTGTTTAATATAGCTCTTGAACTTTAACCCAATATGTAATGTGGTCTCTGAACTTTTCAATTGTTTAATGTAATCCATGAACTTTTGATAAATACTCAATACAATCTCTAAACTATGTGAAAATATTGAATGTATTTTTTTAATTGATTCAAGAGTAGGGATGTCATTGAACATTTTGATACAAGTTCAGGGACTGTATTGAAGTATCAAAATTTTATGGACTATATTAAAAAAATTAAAATTTCATGAACCACATTACACATTGGGCTAAAATTCAGAGACCGCATCAAACAAATTGAAAGTTTATGGACTAAATTACACATTAGGCCAAAGTTTGGAGACTATTTGTGTCATTTTCTCTAACTAGAAGTAGACAATGAATGTGAACATTCTACTTCAATCGTTTGACTTTTATTTTTGAGCATCTATATTGATATAATATAGAATTAATATCATGAAAAATCTTTAATCATCAAAAACTCTAAACCAATAAACCTGTCCCAAATTAATTTTTTAACTATAAAAAACCTCAAACTTGTATATTTATACCTTCTGTTAATTTTCATTAAATTGGAATAATGCCACTAAAAATAATAAATTGGTACAAATGTGATAAATGAAAGGTAAAATCTTAAATTGGTACATCCATTCTAACTGCCACATATCATCTAAATCAGCAATTTAATTGTAAAATTCAACAAATACTAATGGAAAGTAAATTTATCATAGGTGTATCGGTTTTTTTATAATAAAAAATTAGCGAAGTAAATTTATCACATATGTACCAATTTTGCATTTTCTGTGGTATTAACCCTATATCATTAAAAACTCTTTCAAAGAACTGCTGGAAAACTCAATATTCAAAATTGTAGATAGTTAGAGATGCCTCCTCATTAGTTTTGCCAAATTCTCGACGAAGCAAGGCTACAATCAGATGCCTTTTCCATCGAGTATTGTCAATCAAAGAAGAATCAAATTGGTAATTCCTATCATCTCTCAGTTACTTATCTCCATAATGAGTTATAATATTTATGGACTTCCGAAACTTTATTGAGAGTGTTTTTTAGGAAAGTAATTGCAATCACTATGTTATGAGTGTGGTTCTTTCGCTCCGCTTGAAGTTCTAGTTCCATTAATTATAAAATCACAAATTATTTTCTATGTCTTGATTCATTCCATACGACAATATGCATTAAAAAGTCTGCACTGACATTGTTTCAAGCTCAACTTGCACAAGTATATTCGATAAGTGCATTTAAATCATTTAGCCTTGGTTAATACATTCTTATATAAAATGTTGAAATATAACATTTCAAAATATTAAGATGCGCAAGTCATTATCAACAAATCCATATTAAAAAAAAATGTGAGAGGAACATCACTTTAATAAAAGGCCAATAGAGTAAAAGCTTTTAAAAGGCCAGTTGCCAGTCTCACAAAATTCAACCAATTTCATGCCGAAAGCTAAAAAGACGTGATAAGTTTAGGAATCTATTCATGTATAATGAGTCGATGACATGATGATGAATAGATACTATGTTTTAAAGCTTCAATTCATTTGTAATATGTAGGGCCCATCGTCATCATGCTATAAGAGTTTTTATGATGTTGGCTATATTAATTAATATTGAGATTTACTGTTTTACAAGATTGTCTAATGAGGCGAGATATAAAGATTTTTAATTACTCTAATATGACACTAGCTCGCGCGGGTTGAATAGAGCTTGGTTTGTGATGAGAAGATATGTGAGTGAAAACTTTATATATAATACTCAAATCTCTTTTCTAATCCTGATACACAAATAACTTTATATAAAGAGTAGTTGTAGAACGCAATTTGTGACGCATAATCTCATCGAGCCAATATTACAATTAGATCATTGTTATTCCACATTAAGAATAATGGATTTCAAATCAGATGCACAAATCTTTTTGTCTCCATTTATTGTGTTCTAAATTTTAATTATGTAGATCTTCGGATGGTTTTCACGGCTTGTATGCACATGGCGAACCATTGTGTCAATACGGGGCACACCGGCTTTGCTTCACAAATACAGGTGCTGCACTATGAAATGCTTCGTCCTGAGGCATCATGCGACAGAGCCGTTTGCCTCGAGCCTGGGTGGGTCGTTGTGTTCTCGTCCTCCCTACATCGTGCAATGATCTTTGTTACTGCAGAAATGCGTGTAAAGCTTTCATCTTTACCCGTCAATTCCACATTTCGGCGAACTCGTGTCTCCTTTTCTGACTCCGCGAGTCCGATTCAGGCTAACAACGACAAAGGAAGAGGATAAGGAAGGGGAAAAGCAAGCACCTTGATTTCTTTCACCCTAGGACTGACCACTGTTCGTCTGCCTGAAATGTATCAAATCTTGAGTAAATTTACTTTTCAAGAAATTAAAACTACTTTTTTAATATCAAAAATGGTAAATAGATTGAAAGATGGATGAATTTGAACCCGAAATTGACAAAGAACATGAACTTCCTGCTTATGATGAACATTATTTAATCGTTTTGGTTTTTTAAAATTTTGAGCATTTGTATCGATGTATTATTACAAAAACTTCTCAAAGTTAGAGATGCCTTCCCATCGTTGATTTTGCTAAATTCTCCGCGGAGTGAGCTGCCATCAAGGCGTTATTTGAACAATTGAAAATGTTTATTATCAAGTATTTTTAAATTAAAAAAGATCCAATTACGTATCTTCTTGAATTTCTCTCCATAATGAATTATAACAGTTACGGACTATCTAAATGCTTTTGATTGATATTTTATTTTTCACTTGGTCTTAAGTTCTATTTTGATTCATTATAAAATCACCACTCATTTTCTACGTTTTCATTAATTCAATAATAAGCATAAAAAATCTGCACTAACTTTGTTTCATGTATTCCTTTCACAATAATCTTCAACAAATACATTTAGGGTCTGCATGGTAACATTCCTATTTCTTTGTTCTTTTGTCCTCCGAAATAGAAAATGAACAGAAATTCATTTGATAACGTTAGTTAATTGTCTATACTCAGAATAGAAAAGTGATTGGGGAATAGATTTATAATAGAAATAAGAAGTAGAAAAAATATCTTATTATTTTCGGGAACAATTTTTAGAAATAAGTCATTTTCTTTCTTTTCTTTTTTTCTCCTTTCTCATGCTGCCACCATCGTCTGCCATCGCTCGCCCGTCTCGCCCAACAACCAGCTAGAGGAGGAAGAAGAGGAGAGGGGGAAAAAAAGAGAGAAAAATCTCAAAAATATTATTAAAAAATTATAAGAAATTTTATATCACAAAAAAACTTGTCGATCGTACCAAACATATTCTTATTTTTTTTCTATTCTAAAAATAGAAATTTTGCACGATTCGAACACATTATTTTATTCAAAAACTATTCCAGGAAATAGAAATAGAAAAGAATTATTTCTTGAAAAAAATGCTCTCGATAATAGAAATGTTACCAAATGCACCCTTCAACTTTGGTGAATATGTTCCTTCAACTTTGTGACTTTGGATAAACCTTTTCGTGAAGGAACGAAATATCAATTCTCCTTGAAAAATTCTTTCAAAAATTTATCTATCGATTGATGATTCATATCTATGCCTAGATCGAGGATAAATGGAAATTTTATTGATAAGACCTTTTCAATTGTAGCCAATATCTTATTACGAAGTGGTTTAGGAAAGGACTTTCGAATCGGATGCGCTCACCCAGCGAGAAAGGCCCTGATCCTGCCAACCAAGTCCAAATCAAAAAGAAAAGATCTCGATGAAACAATACATCAATGAGAAGTTTATTTCATAAGTTTAATGATCGATTCAACCTCTGATCAAAAAGATATACCTTGGTTCTATTTCATCTCTTCAACAAGTTTAGTAATGAGCATAGCATATCTTGGGTTGGTACGGAAATGGGATCCCCAATAGCTGGAGACAAGAGATTCATATGAGAAAACATAAGTAAACGAGCCTCCGCTTGAGCCTCCAAAGATAAAGGTTTCGAAGAACACGGGGACTAGTTGAAGTAATGAGCCGCCCAACATTGGGAGGCTCATTACTTCAATTCAATTGATAAAATGAAAAATCATTTCACCTTTTTAGTTGGAACTTTAGGTGGTTAAATCCATTTATTTTTATTCACTCCTTATCATGATTGTTTTGTCCTTGTTCTTGGCTTTCCTGGCTTATCTCTATCCACATCTCAGGGTCAGGCGCTGATGAGCACATTGAACTATCCATGTGGCTGAGAGCCCTCACAGCCCAGGCACAATGACGCTTTTTCTTTCATGGAGTTTCTCTGTTATTCATATGGTTCCGTATTTTAAAAAACATAAAAATTATTTAAGCACAATAACCGCGCCAAGTACTATTTTTACCCAAGGCTTTATACAATATCCTTAACTCAGGGTATAAGAGGACTAGCTGAACTAATTCATTTTTTGGATAGACGAGTAATTGATGGAATTACGAATGGTTTCGGCGCTTATTCAAATCCCTCAGGTAAAATAAGAACAGCCCCCACATTCAAACCTCTCGGCACTAGGCAGGCGTCAGCCCCCATACATGGTCTTACGACTTTGCGGAGACCTGTGTTTTTGGTAAACAGTCGCCTGAGCCTGGTCACTACGACCCCCTTTGTGAGGAGGCACCCCTTCTCCCAATGGCAATCCATAAAAAAACACCGATATTGAGATCAGATAAAACAAGGTGATTTTTCCAATGCAATAAAGTTACATAGTGTCTATTTTTCGTTGATAAAGGGGTATTTACAAAGCAACAGGAAGAATTGCTCAGATACCGGTGAGTGAGGCTTATTTGGGTCGTGTTATAAATGCCTTGGCCAAATAATGAGAAACAATTTGAAAGAAGCGAGTCGACCGCCGGAGCTACTGGAAAAAATATGCTAGACGTGCCCAATTAGGTGAAATTTTTGAATTAGATCGTGCTACTTTGAAATCCGATGGTTCACTTGGTTTTTCTTCTTAAAAAAGACAGACGAGACTGAACTCCCTTCTCCCTCCATCACTGAAAAGCCACCTACGGGACGCTTTACGCCCAATCATTCCGGATACGCTTTGCATCCCTGTATTACCGCGGCTGCTGGCACGAGTTACCCCGATGCTTATTCCCCAGATACCGTCATTACGATTATTGGTAGTATCCTATTTCGTTTAGGATTCCAAGAGATATCGATACCGTACTGGGTCTGGCTTTTTCAATTGCTCCTGATCCGTGTAATAGAATAGAGTACTATATATTTACCGGGAACCCATGCACAAATCTTTGAACCTCGTTCTTTGGCTTTGATATCCTCTCTATACTACCATCGTATAGAAAAAAGAGATATGAAAGGAATATCACTTTAGAAAAAGTCAAATGTTCTTTAGATAAATAGTATATAAAAAGCTGCACTGGCAATCTCTCGTTTCATTCACAAAGCCAAGGAAAATCCCCCATTAACCTTACATACTCAAGTAGTGCCCTTATCGAGACAAATGATAAGGCAAAGACATCTGTGTTTGATGTAAAAGTCCACGAAATGTTCTATCAAGTTCATGTGGAACAAATGTCTGAAACATTGTTATAGTCATCCATATTGATAGATTATTAAAAAATCTTTAAAAGGTTTGCCCGAAAACTCGACACTTAAAATTATTAATAGTTAGAGGCACCTCATCCTTATTATTTTTGCCAAATCCTCGACAAAGCGAGTTGCTATCAGACGTCATTTTCTGTCAAGTATTGTCAATCAAAGGAGAATCGATTGGGTAATTCATATCGTCTATTAATTATTTCTCTCCATATGGACTTCCAAAACTCCATTTTTTTTGGTAAAGGTAATTATATAAATAGGGAAAGCCAATATACACAGAATTCGGCACCAAGAACTTTCACTCATAAAGCAACCATGCAAGATGAGTGGAAGGGAGCCGAAGAAAAAGAAAGAGAAAACAGGAACAAAAAACACAGCTAAACAAATAGCAACACAAGCCTTGGCAAGACGCCACAAGGCAAAGAAAACAACACAGCAAACCACCTAACTAGGTAAGATGAGTGTTGGTTCCGTAAAAAAAAGAAGGGTCAAAACCCCACCCACGCTGAAGTTGCTTGTTCCTATGGTTGTCTGGCACCTTGCTGAAGGTAAGAACTTTATCCTTAACGACTTTGATAAGGTGCTCCTTCAAAGCAGAGACCTCTAGTGCTTCGCCACGAAAGATGATGCTGTTCCTTTTCTTCTAGATTAAGTGGCACAAGGCTCCAAAAGAAAATTGGGCAATGGAGTGGAAAAAATCCTTACCAGAGAGGAATCTCAAGGCCCAACGGATGGTCTCTGCCCAAGGCCTATTATGCCAATGAAGATTACATTGCGCAGCCCATGAAAAAGCAAGCGTCACAGGGACATGGCACTCAAAAAAGAGATGATCAATTGAGTCCGGAGTAGCATTACAAAAGGCACATAATTCATAACTGATTCTGCCATAAGAGAGAAAAACCTGAGTAGGTAGGCGATTCCTGGTAATTAACCAAATGTTAAATTGAAATTTAGGTGCCATGGACATGTTCCAGATAAAGTGGGCCCAGGGAACACGGTCTTTCTTGGTTCTTAGAACTTCCCAAGCTGAAGCCACCGAGAAGATCCCGGAAGACGATCCACGCCAAGAGAACTTGTCAAAGGCCCGAGCAAGGGTTAGAAGGGAAAGGTCCCAACACTCCAGAAGAGACCTGAAATGCTGACTCGCCGGTGAAAGAAATTCAGCAACCGTCACTTGTTGAGAAAGGCCCAAATAAGCAATAAGAGACTGCGGAAGGGAAAAAGGCTCAACGGGCCTTTCTGGTGCCAATTGTCATGCCAAAGTGAGACTAACAGACCATCTCCCACTTTCCAATAGAAAAAGAGCCTAAAATCATTTCTCAATTTTATAATATTCTTCCACGCCCAGGAGCACACGGTAGGTGTAATATTTGGCTAGTGGGCCCCAAAAGAAGAAAAAGAAAAAGAAAAAGAAGTTGAAAAGTCAATAAAGCAAAAAGGAGAGGGGAGAGGGCTCGGCTAAATTTATGCTGAGAGGTCCTTCGACCAAAAAGAAAAGAAAGAAAAGAAGAAGAAGAAGAAGAGAAAGGGGAAGAAAGGAAAGGGGTTTTGGCACGTGCATGCCTCGGACGCCTTGACAAGCCAACTCGACTCCATAACGCAACACCCGGTAAGAGATTAGGCCCCTCGTTCGTCCAATTGAAGTAATTTATGGGTTTAGGGTTCAAATTCTGAATTTTTGGAAAATCGAGCGGCGAAGTCCGATTTTGGAGTTGTTGAGCTGGGTATTTTTGTAGGAATGGTAGTTTAGGGTGTTGTGGAGCCGTGAGATTTTACGGATCGTGATTTGAGCTTATGGTTTGTCCAAAACAAAATTTCAAAGTTTCCCGCATGCAGTGAACAGTACACGTCCAGCAGCTTTGGGCCCGTATCTTGTCATTTTTCGGCTTGATTTTGGGACTGTCAATTTGGGACTCTTGTAATATGTGTCAAGGGCTCTCTATTGACTATAAGTACGTTCGGATCGGAGTTCAGAGGAGGAAGTTATTGCGTAACTAAGTTTTGCACTTAAACTCCGTGTCACGAATAGCTTGAACAATCGTTTTGGTTATGCGATTTGTTAGCGCGTAGAAATCCTTTTGTTAGAGTTAAGGCGTAATTTAATTGTGTCGTAGTTTAGATAGATTTTTATTAGATTTTAACATTTTTCTCGGTTATTTGATAGGGCTTTGAGTTTGATGATACGAGTATCGTCCGTCGTTTGGTCGTAGACGACGAGGTGAGTGGTATTATATCTTCTTTGATTTTGTAAAATCATGTCTTGAAGTATACATATATTAAATTGAGAAGAGCATTTTTATTGCATAAAAGTCGGATCGAGCAATTGCTATTCTTTGGTTTATTGTGGATGTTTGAAAAGCGTATTATACAAAGTAAGTGGAGAAATATATATGAAATTGCTTTACGATTGATTTATGAAAAAGGTTTATGATGATTTGAGAAATGGATATGAAATGGATGATGGGCTATGCCGCAAATGTTATTTGTTTGGTTTAAAATATTGATTTATGGATTGGATTTCTAGTATTGGAGAATGGTTATTTATGCTCAATATGACTATGAACCCAGTGTGGGGTTTTTTGGGTATGCATACTAGGTTTAGGATATCCTTCTGAGCCCAGCCATCGGCTTTGTAGGTGGAGACCTTGCCAAGGGGAGAATCTTGGTCACCTTGTCACAAGGCATTGTGTCGTGACCATGGTTAGTTATTAAGCAAAAGATTGGTCGATGGATGGACCATTGATGTGTGTTTGATATGAGATGAATCAATGGATAGACCATTGATATGTGTTTTTGATGGATGCCTTAAACATTTCTTCCAAGACCACTACCAGGAACAAAACCATTCCCTACCACCACTCTTCCCACCATGAGGGCAGCATTTGAAACTTCAGGAGTGGGTGACAATGAGTCTCGAGAAGCATGAATGGTAGACACCAACTGAAACGAGTGGTAGGTCGATTCAAACTCAAAGTCTGGCTCCACATACGAGATAACTGTCTCATGATAAATTCGGTGATCTTCTTCTCCATAGACAATGACCAGCTTTCTTTCGATCACAAACTTCACAGCTTGATGTAAACTTGAAGGCACCGCTCCAGCAGTATGAATCCAGGGACGACCTAGCAGGAAATTAAATGCAGTAGGGATGTCCAGCACTTGAAAGAGAATGTTGAAAACAACCGGCCCTATTTGTACATCGAGGTGGATTTCCCCGATCACCTCCTTATTTGTGCCATCAAAAGCTCGCACATAAGTCTTAGTAGCATGTATCCTAGATGGATCTATTTTGAGGCGGTGAAGAGTAGCCAACGGGCATATGTTTAAGGCGGACCCATTATCAATAAGCACTCGGGACACATGAGAAGCCTTGTGCTTGGCAGATATATAGAATGCCTTGTTATGCCCCTACCCTCAAGAGGGAATTCCTCATCAGAAAAATCAATCAAGTCCTTGAGAAGGACTGATCCCACAAATTCCTCCAACTTGTCCGCCTTGATCGTCTCTGGCACCCGGATTTCACTCAACACCTTCATCAGCGACTTTTGATGCATGGGGATGTCAGCAAGAGCTCAAGCAAAGAGATTTGAGCGGGCATCTTTTGCAACTGGTCGACCACGTTATACTCACTTGCCTTGATCACAGCCAGAAATTTCTTAACCTCTTCATCAGTGACAGACTTTACATGTTGAGTGCTAGCTTGAGCATAAGTCCGACTAGATCTTGTAATGAGGTCAACATCTAGGTCATAGGACTAGGGCACTGCCTTATTGTTGACATATTCATACGGCTGAGGCATTTCAATCACTATCTCCTCGTCCAATGCATCTTCTAGCATGTCCACGAGTGAAGGATCAACTTTGTCCTTATTAACAATGAGCGCGGCTTGCTCCTCCTCCCAATCGATGATGATGGGGAAATAGTAGAAATTATGCAGTTAAGGTAAGCATACACGATAATGTCGTCATCCACCATTCTGGCAACTCTTTCCCTCATCAGTGATAGGGGAATATCCTCATGATGTGAATAATACCTAACTCTCATTAGGCCGTTGTAAACATCTGCCACATGTACCTTCAAGTTCTTAATTCGACCAACTTCAGGCTCCAGGATAGCATTGACCGTACCCTCATGCTCTGGTAGCGGATTTTTCTGGACGTTTGGCCGAGCCGTTTGAAACGAAAAGGCCTTCGTGTCCAAGAGGTTTTGAATCTTGTGCTTGAGGGTGAAACATTTATCAGTTGAATGCCTCAATTCACTGCTATGGTAGTCACACTTCTTCGTCGAGTCGTAACCCCGAATGCTTTCGCGGTTAGGGCGCTTCAGTTTGCTAGTAAAAAAACCTTTCTTTCTTAGGATTGCCAACACTTGGGATGGAGATCTAGGGAGAGGAGAGAAATGCCTTCTTGCTTGGGCAAATGATTGACGGCTGGCAGTTTGCTGTTGCCTTGGATTTGTTGGAGAAAACTTCCTTGCGTATATTGAAGCTGACAAAACATTTTCATCAGTCTAGTCTGAAGACTTGCAGACTCTTTTGTCAAAGTCTGAAGATCGCCGGACCACCAGACTCAAGATTCAAAGTCTATCTTCATTGACAGTTTCTAGACCGTCGAAGAAGACTTATCTAGAATTAAGTATTTCTTTAAGGATTTGATTCTATCGACTAAAGAAGATCTCGTGGCTGTATGTAACGTCTCAGAATCCATTATTCATCTTGAGATTGATTCAAGCATTTTGGATCCATTGATTGGCGAAGTATACTTGGAAGTACTACTTATGGAAACCCAAATCATGATTGTATAGGCGAGCATGATTGGTGGGCTATCGACATATTCCTTAAATAACTCGAAATCTCCCTAATTAATTCTGTCCAACAGGTAGATTGGAAGAGCTCATTTGGAAAGTGCCAATGAGTATGGAGGCATGAAGGAGTATATAAGGAAGACGTTCCAGTTAATCGAGTGTGTGCGCGATAGAGAAATTCCAAAGTCCGAAACTCCTTGTTCTTTGTCAATTCAATTGTTGAGCGAAAACTTGTACTCAAAAGAGAGTTTATACTTCTGTGAGATCTTGAGGAAGTGTAGCAGAGTCTTTACACTATGGAATCAAGGAAGAGCTATACTGTAACAACTCTTTTGATTCTTAGTGAAATCCAGCCGATGGGCTGTCAGTGCGGCAGAGTGGACGTAGGCTTGGATTAAGCCGAACCACTATAAACCTTGTGTTCTTATTATCTTCCCTAATCTCTTTTACTTTGATCGTAACTCTATTTGATTATTAGAGTCTAATTTCCTTTTCATAATCTATTGTTCAGCAGCGTTGGTTTAAAAGCAAAATTATATACTTTACTCTGCAAAATTTGTTTTCGCACTTATTCACCCCCTCTAGGTGCTCGTACTAGCTTTCACAATTGGTATCAGGGTTTGTGTATTCATTTAAGTTGAAGTGTTTTTACTTCAGAGTTAATGATCCATGACTAGTATGTTGGCTCCAGGTCTGGTTGAAGGGCAAAGCAATACCAGACCGCCTTATTTTGATGGAAAGGAATACAACATATGGAAAAACAAGATGAAGGCATTCCTAAGATCAAAAGATCCTCTGGAATGGGACGTGGTAGACAAAGGAATCATTCCTAAAGCTGCAATAGTCTCAGAAAGAGGAAAAGAAGCTGTTGAGTCCAGTGAAATAACTCAAGAAGAGATAACCAAGATATTAGCTCTTGATGCAAAAGCAATTTATTTATTATATTGTGCATTATCTCCTACTGATTATAACATAATATCTTCTTATGAAATAGTTAAAGAAGTCTGGGATAGATTGCACATCACCTATGAAGGAACCGATCGAGTGAAAGAAACTAGAATCAATATTCTGCTTGGTCAATATGAAGCATTCAAGATGAAACCAGGATAATCTATCACTGACATGTTTAGTCGTTTTATAGAAATTGTGAATGGTCTTGAGTACCAAGGTCAACCAATTTCTGGACCCATGAAGGTTAACAAGTTACTGCGTGGACTTTCCAAAGATTGGAAACATCAATAAGGGAGACACAAAGAATCATGCCACTCTCTGTTGATGAATTGGTTGGCACTCTTCAGTCTTATGAAGTGGAGTAAATCAATGAAGATGAAGATCCCAAAGGTAAGAAATCCATTACATTAAAATCTAATGATGATTCTGATGTCATAGATTCTGAATATGATATGGATGATGAAGAGCTTGCTCTCATGATAAGAAGGTTCAAAAAACTGAATAGAAAAGGGAAGAAGATTCAATCCGAAGAAACAAAGTTCTCAAAAGCTACAAAATAAATCAGCTGAGGATGATAAATCCAACAAGGATGTAATCTGCTTTGAATGCAAGAAAAAGGGACACATCAGACCTAACTGTCCCCTGCTAAAGAGAAAGAAAGGAAAAGCTGAGAAATATCGAAAAGCACTTAAAGGAGAAACTTGGAGTGATACCGAATGTGAGGAAAGTGATGATGATTACGCCAATATTTGTCTCATGGCACAATCAAACTCAAATTCAAACTCTGAGACAGACTCAGACTCAGAGAGTGAAATCGAGGTAAGTAATTTAAAAATTTCTACTAAAGTCTCTAAATATATTGATGAATTATGTCTTAGTCTCAAAACCTCTCTCAAGAGGATTTCCGAACTTAAAAGGGAAAATTCTGCACTGAAGCAACGGGAGATTGTTTGGAAAGAAAAGGTCGAAAGTTTAGATAAAAGTGTTATTACTTTGAAAGAAAATGTAGACAATCTTTCAAAAGAAAATGCATTTTTGAAAAATGATATCTCAAGTATTTCTAAAAGGTTTTCTATAGGATCTGAGAAATTGGAAAAGATTCTTTCAGCGCAAAGACCTTACTTCAACAAATCAGGCTTGGGAATGACTGCTGAAACCATTCCTCTAATTGATTTTCCTAAAGTAAAGGAAAGAATTAAACAAATATTTACAAAAGATTCTTACAAAAATCATTTCCAAAACGTCTTTGTAAAACCTGTAGGCCGTAGTGCTCTTAAATGTTCTAAGCGTAATAGCTCGGATCATTTTGAGAAAGAATGTCCTATGGTTTGGAAACTTGTTAAGAGGGTTTGGGCAAAGACTGTATATTGCACTAACACCATTGGACCCAAGAAAGTATGGGTACCAAAGAAAGCTTGAGTTTCTTTTTTTTTAAATGCAGGTCACTATTAAGAAAAATGTTAAATGGTACTTGGATAGTGGATGCTCGAGACATATGACAAGAGATTCAAATTACTTCATAAAGCTTGTGCAAGTTAATGGTGGAAAAGTTTTTTTTTTTTGGAGGAAATAGCAAAGGCAAAATTGTGGGATACGGAACCGTAAAGATTGGAAGTCTCACGTTCAATAATGTTTCCTTAGTGGAAGGACTCAACTACAATTTTCTGATTATCAGCCAGCTATGCGACACAGGTTTCAAAATCAACTTTCAAGAAGGAATATGTTCAAGAACCAATAAAGACTCCTCTCAGACTTTCACGGGGCAAAGACATGGGAATATCTATATCTATCTCTTGGATATCAAACCAGAAAAATCCTAATGTCTAATCTCAATTCAAGTGGAAGCGAATCTATGGCACATAAAACTTGGGTACATCAACATGAAGCAAATAGTTAAAATCTCAACAAAGAAGCTTGTTCGTGGACTACCCAAACTGACATACCAAAAGTCTGATCTATGCACCCATGCGTGTTGGGAAAACATGTAAGAAATTCATTCAAACTAATTAATCAAGTGTCCACTAATCGTGTACTGCAGCTCTTGCATATGGATCTCTTTGGACCAACCAAAACTCAGAGTATTGGAGGTAAGAAATATTGCCTAGTAATTGTGGATGATTATTCATGATTCACTTGGGTATATTTCCTGACAAGTAAGTCTGAAACATTTTCTTATTTTATAAAATTTGTTAAGAAAGTCCAAAATGAGAAATTGTATGTTATTTCAAGTATACGAACAAACCATGGAGGTGAATTTGAAAATCAAAACTTTGCTAAATTCTATGATGAATCTAGCTCTCAGTATGTGTTCTCTTCACCATACACTCTAGAGCAGAATGGAGTTGTGAAAAGGAAGAATAGATCGCTGCAGGAAATGGCTAGAACTCTTTTAATTGAAAGTAACATGTCCTCTCGTTTTTGGGCTGAAGCAGTATCTACAACGTGCTATATTATTAATAGAGTCTTCTTAAGGTCTATACTGGAGAAAACTCCCTATGAGTTATTCAAAGGAAAGAAGCTAATTGTTTCATATTTTCATGTGTTTGGATGCAAATGTTTTATATTAAAAAATGTAAATGATCGAGCTAGTAAGTTTGAAAAAAAATCAGACGAAGGCATCTTCCTTGGATATTCAACCACCAGCAAAGCTTACAAAGTATTCAACAAAAAGACTCAATCTATGGAGGAATCGATGAATGTCAAATTTCAAGACTCTATGCAAAATCAATCGATTCATACTCAACCTGAAGAATCTGAACCCGCTTCAGACTCTACAAAGTCTAAATTTCCAAAAGCTGCTAAGACTTCAGAAAACCTGCAACAAATGATCAGTGAAGAATCAAATGAAGAAAAAGATCAACAGTCTAACAAATCAACCAGCAACTGGAAGCACAAGTCTAGTCATCCCAAAGAACTCATTATTGGTGATATTAATGAAGGAATTTGCACAAGATCCAAAAGGCGTGAAGAGTCTAGTGCTGTGGCTCTTATTTCTGAAATAGATACCAAGAGCATAGAAGAAGCTTTAACTGATGAAAGCTGGATTGAAGCTATGCAAGAAGAACTCAGGCAATTCAGTATCAATGATGTCTGGGAATTGACTCCTAAACCGAAATGTAAATCTATCATTGGAGCTAAATGGGTTTTCAGGAACAAGATGAACGAGAAAGGAAAAGTCATAAGAAATAAAGCAAGACTCGTGGCCAAAGGATATACACAAGAAGAATGGATAGACTATGATAAGACTTACGCACCAGTAGCAAGGTTAGAAGCAATTAGATTATTACTTGCTTTTGCTTATTATTAGAATTTCAGGTTATTCCAAATGGACGTCAAAAGTGCTTTCCTAAATGCATTTATCCAATAGGAAGTCTATGTGGAACAACCTCCCAGTTTTGAAGATCCAAGGAAACCAGACTCTGTGTTTAGACTAAAAAAGCCATTATATGGTTTAAAGCAAGCACCTTGAGCTTAGTATGACAGGTTAAGTAAGTTTTTAATTCAAAATGGCTTTGTTAGAGGTAAAGTAGATACTACCCTGTTTATCAAAAGATAAAGCAAAAACTTTTTACTTGTTCAAATTTATGTTGATGATATTATATTTGGATCTCCTAATGAAAATCTGTGCAAGAAATTCTCTAAGTTTATGCAGGATGAATTTGAAATGACTATGATGGGTGAACTAACATTCTTTCTTGGGCTTCAAGTGAAACAAGTGAAGGAGAGAACTTTTATTCACCAAGAAAAATATGCTAAAGAACTTGTCAAAAAGTTTGGACTGGAGAATTGCAAAAAGACTGATATACCAATGTCAAGTTCCTTGAAGATGGACAAAGATGAAGGAGGAAAGAAAGTAGACCAGAAGTTATACGGGAGTATCATTGGTTCACTTTTTTTTTATCTTATTGCTTCTAGACCAGACATTCTGTTTAGTGTGTGTATTTGTGTCATATTTCAATCAGACCCCAAAGAATCTCATTTAAGTGCTGCAAAACGTATCATCAAATACATTGATTCAACCTCTAATTTATGTCTCTGGTATCCTAAAGAATGAGACTTTACTCTTCTTGGATATTCATGTAGGAGAAATCTTCATGAAGTGTTTTGAAGCTGACAAATCGTTTACATCTGTCTAGTCTGAAGGTTTGCGAGACTACGCTATTTAAAGTCAAGACCTCCGGACAGCCAGACTCAAGACTCAAAGTTTATCCTCATTGACAGTTTCTAAACTGTTGAAGAAAAGCTATCCAATCTGGATGTTTCATTAAGGATGTGACCTTATCGGCGGAGAAGATCTCTTGGCTGGATATGACATGACGGAATCCTTTATTTGATCATGATTGATTCGAAGATTAAGGATCCGATGATTGGCAAAATATTCTTGGAAGGTTCTACTTATGGAAATCGAGATCCTGATTGTATGGGCGAACATGATTGATGGGCTATCGACATGTTCATTTAATAGCTCGAATGATCTTCCTAATTAATTCCGTCCAACGGGTAGATTGGAGGAATTCCTTTGGTAAGTACCAACGGGTATGATGGCAGGAAGGAGTATATAAGGAAGACGTTCTAAGTTGTTCGAGGTGTGCGCGATAGAAGAATTCCAAAGTCTGAAGCTCCTTGTTGTTTAATCAATTCCTTTGAGCGAAATCTTGTACGCAAAAGAGAGTCTATATTTGTGAAAAACCTTGAGGAAGTGTGGTAGAACATCTACACTGTGGAATCAAGGAAAAGCTGTGTTGTAACTTCTCTTTTGTTCATAGTGAAATCCAGCCGGTGGGCTGTCAGTGCGGAAGAGTGGACGTAGGCTTGGAATAAGCTGAACCACTATAAACCTTGTGTTCAATTTTCTCTTCTCTACTCTTTACTTTACTTTGATCGTACTTCATTTTGTTAATCAAAAGAGAACTCCCTTTCTATCGTCTACCTAGAATCGCTTCCGTATGTCGAGAAATTATTTGTGCACCTATTCACCCCCCCTCTAGGTGTTTATACTAGCTATCTCAATTGGTATCAGAGCTCGTCTACTCACTTTGTTTGAAGTGTTTTACTTCAGAGTTAAAGATCCATGGTTAGTATGTTGGCTCCAGGGCTGGTAGAAGGGCAAAGCAATACCAGACCGCCTTACTTTGATGGAAATGATTACAACATATGGAAAAACAAGATGAAGGTGTTCCTAAGATCAAAGGATCCTCTGGAATGAGACGTTGTAGAAAAAAGAATCATTCCTAAAGCTGCACATGTCTCAAAAAGAGGAAAAGATACTGTTGAGTCTAGCGAAATGACTCAGGAAGAGATAATCAAGAGACAAGCTCTTGATGCAAAAGCAATTTATTCTTTATATTGTGCTTTATCACCTACTGAATATAACAAAATATCTTCTTGTGTTACAGCTAAAGAAGTATGGGATAGATTACATATTACCTATGAATGAACCGATCGAGTGAAAGAGACTAGAATCAACATTCTTCTCGGTCAATATGAAGCCTTCAAAATGAAATCAGGAGAATCTATAACTAATATGTTTAGTCGTTTTACAGAAATCGTGAATGGTCTTGAAAATCAAGGTCAACCAATTTCTGATCCCAGGAAAGTAAACAAGCTACTGCGTGGACTCTCTAAGGATTGGAATCACATAAAGACCTCAATCAGAGAGACCCAAAGAATCATGCCACTATCTGTTGATGAGTTGGTTGGAACTCTTCAGTCTTATGAAGGGGAACGAATTAATGAGGACGAAGATCCTAAATGTAAGAAATCTATTGCATTAAAATCTAATGATGATTATGATGTTACAGATTCTGAAGACGGTATGGATGATGAGGAGCTTGCTCTTATGATAAGAAGATTCAGAAAGCTAAATAGAAAAGGAAGAAGATTCAATTCAAAGAAACAAAGTTTTCAAAAGCAACAGACCAAGTCTGATGAAGATGATGAATCAAACAAAGATGTAGTCTGCTTTGAATGTAAGAAAAAGGAACACATCATACCCAACTGTCCTCTTATGAGGAAGAAGAAAGGAAAAACTGAAAAGTATCGAAAGGCTCTCAAAGCAGAAACCTGTAGTGATACAGAGTGTGAAGAAAGTGATGATGATTATGCCAACATATGTCTAATGGTACAATCGGATTCAGATTCAAACTCCGAGACATAATCAGATTTGGACAGTGAATTTGAGGTAAGTAACTTCAAAATCCCTCTTAAAGTTTCTAAATACATTGAAGAGTTGTGTTTTAATCTTAAAACTTCTCTTAAAAAGATTTCTGAACTCAAACAGCAAAATTCTGCTCTAAAACAACAGGAAAATGTTTTGAAAGAAAAGGTGAAATGTTTAGACACGAATGTTTCTTCTCTTAGAGAAAGTGAAGATAATCTTTCAAAAGAAAATGCGTTCTTGAAAAATGATATCTCAAACATTTCTAAAAGATTTTCTATAGGCTCTGAGAAACTGGAAAAAATTCTTTCTGTTCAAAGACCTTATTTCAATAAATCTGGTTTGGGAATGACTGCTGAAACCATTCCTTTAATTGATTTTCCAAAAGTGAAAGAAAGAATTAAGCAAAGACCCACAAGAGATGCCTACAAAAATCATTTTAAAAGAATCTTTGTAAAACCAGTAGGTCGCAATGCTCTCAGATGTTCAAAGTGCAATAGTGCAGATCATTTTGAAAAAGAATGTCCTATGGTTTGGAAACCTGTCAATAAAGTTTGGGCAAAAACCGCATATCATACTAACACCAATGGACCCAAGAAAATTTGGGTACCAAAGAAAGTTTGAGTTTCTTCTTCAAATGCAGGTCACTATCAAGAAAAAGGTAAAATTGTATCTAGATAGTGGATGCTCAAGACATATGATAGGAGATTCAAATTGCTTCATAAAGCTTGTTCAAGTGAATGGTGGAAAAATCTCATTTGGAGGAAACAGTAAAGGAAAAATTGTGGGATTTGGAACCTGTAAAGATTGGAAACCTCATAATAAGCAATGTTTCTTTAGTTGAAGGACTCAACTACAATCTGCTCAGTGTCAATCAGCTATGCGATACCGGTTTCAGAATCTACTTTCAAGAGGGTATTTTGTTCAGGAACCAGTAAAGACTCTACTCAGTCTTTTATGGGTCGAAGACATGGAAATATCTACCTCTTGGATGTGAAACCAGATGAATCGCAATGTCTAATCTCAATCCAAGATGAAGCAAGCTTATGGCACATAAAGCTTGGGCACATTAACATGAAGCAAATAGCCAAAATCTCAGCAAAGAAGCTTGTTCGTGGTCTACCCAATTTATCATACCAAAAGTCTGATCTATATACACCATGTATATTGGGAAAACATGTAAGAAATTTCTTTAAACCAATAAATCAAGTTTCTACTAACCGTGTACTGCAGCTTTTGCATATGGATCTCTTTGGACCAACCAGAACATAGAGAATTAGAGGTAAGAAATATTGCCTAGTAATTGTGGATGACTACTCACGATTTACTTTGGTATATTTCTTGGCAAGTAAGTCTGAAACTTTCTCTTACTTTGAAAAATTTGCTAAGAAGGTTCAAAATGAAAAAGGGGTATGTTATTTCAAGTATAAAAACAGACCATGGAGGTGAATTTGAAAATCAAGATTTTACAAAATTTTGTGATAAATATGGCTTTCAGCACTTGTTCTCCTCTCCATATACTCCAAAGCAAAATGGAGTTGTGGAAAGGAAGAATAGATCTCTTCAAGAAATGGCTAGAACTCTTTTAATTGAAAGCAACAACTCTTCACGATTTTGGGCTGAAGCAATTTCAACATCATGTTATATTATCAATAGAGTTTTTCTAAGGCCTATTCTAGAAAAGACCCCCCATGAACTATTCAAAGAAAAGAAGCCTATTGTTTCATATTTTCATGTATTCGGATGCAAATGTTTTATACTGAAAAATGCAAATGATCAAGTTGGTAAGTTTGAAGAAAAGTCAGATGAAGGCATCTTCCTTGGATATTCAACCACAAACAAAGCGTACAGAGTCTACAACAAGAAGACTCAAACTGTGGAAGAATCAATGAATGTCAAATTTCAGGATTCTATGCAAAATGAATCTATTCAGACTCATCTTGAAGAACCTGAATCGGCTCCAGATCCTACAAAGTCTAAATTGCAAGAAGCAGCTCAGACTTTGAAGGACCAGCATCAAGTAACTGTTGAAGATTCAAATGAAGGAAGTGATCACCAACCTGACAAATCAAGCAGCAATTAGAAGCATAAGTCCAGCCATCCCAAATATCTTATTATTGGCGACATTAATGAAGGAATTCGCACAAGATCCAAAAGGCGCGAAGAGTCTAGTGCCGTGGCTCTTATTTCTGAAATAGAACCCAAAAGCATAGATGAAGCTTTATCCGATGAAAGCTAGATTGAAGCTATGCAAGAAGAACTCAGACAATTCAGAATTAATGATGTATGGGAGTTGACTCCTAAACCAAAAGGTAAATCAATTGTTGGAGCTAAATGGGTTTTCAGGAACAAGATGGACGAGAAAGGAAAAGTCATAAGAAACAAGGCAAGACTTGTGGCCAAGGGATACACGCAAGAAGAAGGGATAGACTATGACGAGACTTATGCACCGGTAGCAAGGTTAGAAGCAATTCGTTTATTACTTGCAATTGCTTGTCATAAAAATTCAGGTTATTCCAAATGGATGTCAAAAGTGCATTCCTAAATGGATTCATCCATGAGGAAGTTTATGTGGAACAACCACCTGGGTTTGAAGACCCAAGAAAACTAGACTTAGTATTTAGACTCAAAAAGGCCTTATATGGCTTAAAACAAGCACCTCGAGCTTGGTACGACAGACTGAGTAAGTTTTTAATTCAAAATGGTTTTGTTAAAGGTAAAGTAGACACTACTCTTTTTATTAAAAGAGAAAGCAAGAGTTTTTTGCTTGTTCAAATATATGTCGATGATATTATTTTTGGATCCTCTAATGAAAGTCTGTGCAAGAAATTCTCTAAGACTATACATGATGAATTTGAAATGAGCATGATGGGTGAGTTAACCTTCTTTCTCGAGCTTCAAGTAAAACAACTGAAGGAAGGAACTTTTATTCATCAAGAAAAGTATGCAAATGATCTTGTCAAAAAGTTTGGACTGGACAATTGCAAAAAGGTTGATATACCAATGTCAAGTTCTTTGAAGATAGACAAAGATGAAGGAGGAAAGAAAGTCGACCAAAAGTTATACATGAGTATCATCGGTTTACTTTTTTATCTTATTGCTTCTAGACCTGACATTTTGTTTAATGTTTGCATTTGTGCCAGATTTCAAGCAGATCCTAAAGAATCTCATTTAAGTGCTGCAAAGCGTATTATCAAATACATTGCCTCAACTTCAAGCATCGATCTTTGGTATCCTAAAAGAGGAGACTTTACTCTTCTTGGATACTTAGACGTAGACTTAGCCGGATGCAGAGTTGATAGAAAGAGCACATCGGGTACCTGTCAACTACTTGGAGGCAGGATAGTGTCTTGGTTTTCAAAGAAGCAGAGTACAGTAGCTCTCTCTACAGCAGAAGCAGAGTATGTAGCTCTCGGAAGTTATTGTTCACAAATTCTGTGGATAAAACAACAGCTAAGAGACTTTGGAATTGAAGATTCATGCACGGAGATTAATTGCGACAACACTAGTGCAATCAATCTTACCAAAAATCCAATTCTTCACTCAAGAGCAAAGCATATAGAGATTCGACATCACTTCATTAGAGACCATGTTCAAAATGGAGAAGTTTCAATTTAGTTTGTAGATTCAAAGAATCAACTGGCGGATATATTCACAAAGCCTTTGGAGAAAAATCAATTTGAAACCATCCGTTCCAGACTCAACATTTTGAGGTATGAGGAAATCAAAGTCTAGAGACTCTCAGACTCAGACAAACAAGACCTTGACTGTAAGTTGTTCTATCTCTTGAATCTCATCTTGAAAAGGTACGATCATCAACTGTGTTTTATTATTGATATCTTTAATCAACGTAATTATTGCAACGTTTCCTTTTCGAAAAGGAGTTATTTTGAAAAGACTATTTTCTCGAAAAAGGCAGTTATTTTTTTTTTTAAAAGGAATATTTTCACTTTCTATTACGATGTTTAGCATCCCCTCGTTTCGACCGAGTTATATACAGTCGGTTTCTCTTCATTTAAAAACTTCAAAACCCTAAAAAGCATAGATCTTCGATTCCTGTTCTTTTCTCTTCTTTAATCTTCGAAAAAGTTGTCATTTTTCTTGGGAAAATCGAGCAAGGAATCTTTCAAAGACTGAGAAAGATGTCGTCTTTAAGAAAGTCTTCGAAGATCGCAAGTAGGGGACCACGGCGAATGAGTGAGGGACCTACTCACTTCGATCTCACCAAGGAAAAAGTGTCTCCAAATCAGTAGCAGAGCCCACAACATTGTCAGTAGCGTCATTCTTCTCCATCTAGTCCTCAAGGTGTTGATCATCAACAAGAGAAAGAAATCATTGAAGACGTAGATCCTGTAAGAGTTCAAAGGCCCTATTATATTTATAAGATGTATCGTGCTTTAAAAGGGACTGGTACTCCATTGAACTATGTCGATAATTTTCTTAAGGACAAAGGATATGGAAACGAATATATCTTTTTGCGAAAAATGGAAAGTTTGGGAATTGCTTGTAAAGGGGTGGTAGAAGAAACCTATCCCAAGTGATCCTCGTGATTGGAGAATTAATCCGATAGATGGGAATGATGATGACAACTTGTACAGCCAATTTCAACCGAGAATGGGTGTTGCGGCGGAAAATCGAGGAAAAAGGGGAGAGTTGTTTAGATCGAAGGAACATAAGGATCTATACTCAAAATTGCTGAAGCGTGGGGTGATAAACCCTAGGAGTGTGGATTTTGATTTCCTTGATGCTGTAAATGTCAACTTAAGAGAAAAGTTTAGTTTTCTTCAACTTGAGCAGTTCTGTTCTGACACCACAGAAGCTCATGCTGAATTCCGCTTATTTCTATTCGAATCTTAGTTTCTGGATGTGAATAGATTCTCTTTCGGTGTCAAAGATCAAGACTTTGTAGTGGATATGGATATGTCGCGAGATGTGTTAGGGGTTGAGAGGAAGATATCAACCGATTAAAGTTTCTATTGCTCGTGCTACATTGGAACTTGTTAAAGACAGGAGAACAGAGGAAAAGATTTCCTACTTAAGGATGAGTGCGTTCAACATTTTGCTTCACAAGATTGTGATTAATTGCCTCAGACCGAAATCAACTTCTAAGACTGATGTTTCAAGTTCAGAGGCAAAGCTGATGTATGCCATCATCACTGGGAAAAGGTTTTTTCTTCCTCACACTGTTATGTTCCACATGTATAGAGCAGTGGTGAAAGACAGAGGTCAACTTCCTTATCCAGGTCTTGTGACGAAGTTATTCAGACATCTGAATATTCAGCGACTGCAAATTATTTGTGCTCGATCGTGCGATCATATGGTGGTAGGATTGAAAATGGTGACTAAAATGCGTCTAAAGGAACTTAGCAAGGCGTTGGAGAAATTCAAGGAGAAGACTCCAGTCAAAACTCATCAAATCTCTTCTTCATCAAAAGGAAAGGGAAGGAGCCCTTGGTTGCTCCATCCAAGAAAAGAAGAGCTCTCATTGTTGAAGACGAAGATGATGAGGAAAACATCACCATTTTTGCAATGGCTTTGAAGAATCTGAGTCGTTCTGTTCCAGAGAAAGAATCAGAACAGAGGACGAAAGAAGCAGAGGAGAAGGAAGAAGAAGAAAGAGATGCTGAGAAGGAAAGAGTTGAGAAAGAAGAAGAAGAGAAAAGAGATCAAGAAGAAGGAGAACCTGAGGGACACTTTTTCTCCACCTGAAGGCATGAAAATAGGGGGAGATCAAGAGAAAAGAGAAAAGTCCTCATATCTTGCTACCAAAGGTGAGGGAGCGGTCGCTCTCCAAAGAGATCTAGAGGACATTTATGCCTCTCAATTTCCTGAGGAAGGACATGATGTTTCATCGCCAAATTTGTGTGATTATGCTGATCTGCCATCGTCTGCCTTTATTCCATAAGATCGGGCTGAAGCTAGTACGCAGACCGATAATTCAACAGATTTTCGCAGAATTATGGATATTCTCCTGGAAATGCGAGGACAGATATATGCTCTGGGATGCGATGTTCAAAACTTGCAGAATGCAGGTCAAGCTTCTTCGGGTTCATTGAATGATCAGATCCAAGCCCTTTCTCTTCAGATTTAGGCCAATGCTAAGGGTGAGGATGTTGCACAACTAAAGGAAGACTTGAAAAGGCTGGAAGGCATGGTTAAGTCAATGGGAGATTTCCAGCTTGTCCGAGTTCCCAAGCATTCTTGACTCTATTCCATTTTTATCTTAACCTTTTATGCTAACAAAAAGGGGGAGAGATGCAAGATTTGAAACCTTGATTTTTAATCGTTTGGTTTGTTTGACTTAGATTGTTTTGATGTTTGATTTTATTTTTGTCTAGATGTGTGGATTGAATTTGGATTTGGACTTGACTGCTTATATTAACTACTATTGATATCTTGTGGATGTCTTTATCGCATTCTAGACTAACCTATTTTCTATGGTTGCAGATTCTAGAGTTATAGTTGATTAAGTCATTTATCTTTATAAGATATCCATATTTGTTGAGTAATGTTTTGCAGGCCAAAGATATCCAAATCTGCATGAAAGTTTTGTCACCATAAAAAAGGGAGAGATTGTTGGAGAAATCTTCATGAAGTGTTTTGAAGCTGACAAATCGTTTCCATCGGTCTAGTCCGAAGGTTTGCAGACTCTACTATTTAAAGTCCGAAGACCTCTGACAGCCGGACTCAAGACTCAAAGTCTATCCTCATTGACAATTTCTAATCCGTTGAAGAAAGGCTATCCAGAACTTGATGTTTCATTAAGGATGTGACCTTATCGATTGGAGAAGATCTCTTGGTTGGATATGACATGACGGAATCATTTATTTGATCATGATTGATTTGAAGATTAAGGATTCGATGATTGGCAAAATATTCTTGGAAGGTTCTACTTATGGAAACCGAGATCCTGATTGTATGGGCGAACATGATTGATGGGCTATCAACATGTTCCTTTAATAGCTCAATGATCTTCCTAATTGATTCCGTCCAATGGATAGATTGGAGAATTCATTTGCAAGTGCCAACGGGTATGATGGCATGAAGGAGTATATAAGGAAGACGTTCTAAGTTGTTCGAGGTGTGCGCGATAGAAGAATTCCAAAGTCCAGAAGCTCCTTGTTGTTTAGTCAATTCCTTTGAGCGAAATCTTGTACGCAAAAGAGAGTCTATATTTGTGAGAAACCTTGAGGGAAGTGTGGTAGAACATCTACAAAGGTGTGGAATCAAGGAAAACTGTGCTGTAACTTCTCTTTTGTTCATAGTGAAATCTAGCCGGTGGGGTCGTCGGTGCGGAAGAGTGGACGTAGGCTTGGAATAAGCCGAACCACTATAAACCTTGTGTTCAATTTTCTCTTCCCTACTATTTACTTTACTTTGATCGTACTTCATTTTGTTAATCAAAAGAGAACTCCCTTTCTATCGTCTACCTAGAATCGCTTCTGTATCTCGAGAAATTATTTGTGCACCTATTCACCCCCCTCTAGGTGCTTATACTAGCTATCTCAATTCAGACGCAAACCTAGCAGGATGCAGAGTTGATAGAAAGAGTACTTCGGGCACCTATCAATTGCTTGGTAATAGGACAATATCTTGGTTTTTAAGGAAGCAAAGTACTGTAGCACTTTCTACAGCAGAAGTTGAGTATGTGGCTCTTGGAAGTTGCTGTTCGCAAATTCTATGAATAAAACAATAGCTAAGAGACTTTGGAATTGAAGATTCATGTACTGAGATCAAATGTGACAACACCAGCGCAATCAATTTCACCAAGAATCCAATTCTTCAGTCAAGAGCAAAGCATATAGAGATTCGACATCATTTCATTAGAGATCATGTGCAAAATGGAGAAGTCTCGATTCAGTTTATTGACTCAAAGAATCAATCGGTGGACATTTTTACAAAGCCTCTGGAGAAAAGTCAATTCAAGGTTATTCCTTCCAAACTCAACATCTTAAAGTCTGAAGAAGTTCGACTGTGGCTAGAAAGTCTAAAGATACTCAGACTCAGAAGATCAAGAATATCGACTGTAAGTTCTTTCTGTTTTAGAAATTTATCTCTCGGATGAAATCTCGAAAAGGTACGATCATCTATCAATTTGTAATTGATTAATGTTATATTCCCCAGTTTTCGTGATTATTGCAATCATTCCTTTTCGAAAAAGAAGTTATCTTTTGAAATTACAGTTATCTATTTTTTCAAAAAGGCATTTTTATTTTTTTTCCTTTTGCGTCATTCCGTATGCCTTGTTTCGACTGCTTTATATACTGTTGTTTTTCTCGGTTCTACTCACAAAACCTTAAGAAAGCACAGATCTTCAACTTCTCTTTTCTTCTCTTGTTTAATCCTCGAAAAGTTTTTACCTTTTTTGTGAAACAAGCTTGGAATCTCTCAAAGACTGTGAAGAATGTCGTCTTAAAGAAAGTCTTCAAGGATTGTGAACAAGGGACCACAAAAAATGCGTGGGGGTCCTACGCATTTTGACCTCATCGAGGAAGAAGAATCTCTTAGACAGCAACAGAGCCCACAACATTCTCAATATCGTCCATCTCCTCCATATAGACCTCAAGATATTGAACATCGAGAAGAGGAAGAAATCATCGAAGATGCAGAACCCGTAAGAACTCAAAAGCCCGCTTTTATTTTTAAGCTTTACTTTGCCTTGAAGAAGGGTGGTACTCCCTTGAACTATATTGATGAATTCTTGAAAGAGAAAGGTTATCGAAATGAAACCCACTTTTTACGCACAATGGAACGATTGGGAATTGCTCCTGCGAGGTCAGCAAAAGAAGCATTTGCAAATATCCCAAGTGATCCACGTGTTGGAGGGCTGAGTCAACCTGATGGGAATGATGATGATAAGATGTACACTCATTTTAAGCCTAGAATAGGTGTTGCGGTGAAAATATGAAGCAAAAGGACAGATTTATTTCACTTTGAGGAACACAAGCGACTGTACTCTAAGTTGCTAAAGCGTAGAAAGATCAACCCTAGATGTGTGGATTTTGATTTTCTTGATTCTCTTAATGTTAAGCTGTGAGAGAAATTCAATCTTCTTCAACTAGAACGGTTTTGTTCTGAAACGACAGAGGCTCATGTTGAACTCACTACTTACTTCTATTCTAATCTAAGTTTCTTGGATGCGAATAGATTCTTGTTCAGTGTTCGAGATCAGGACTATGTAGTTGACATGGATACATTGGCTGATGTGATTGGGGTTGAAAGAGGGAAATTCCAACCAATTAGTGTGTCTATTGGACGTGTGACGGTAGAGCTTGTTCGAGATAGAATGGCGGAAGGACGAATTTCATATTCGAGGATGAATGCCTCAAATATTTTGCTTCACAAGATAGTGATCAACTGTCTCAGACCCAAATCGATTTCGAAAACTGATGTTTCAAACTCAGAGGCAAAGCTGATGTATGCCATTAACGCTGGCAAAAAGTTCTCTCTTCCACACACTATCATGTTCCATATGTACAAAACGATGGTGAAAGACAAAGGCCAACTTCCTTACGCAGCACTTGTCACTAAGTTATTCAGACATTTGAACATTCAGCCTCGCAGGATTCTATGTGTTCGAACATGCAATCAAATGGTAGTGGGACTGCAAATGGTTTATAAATGTGTCTGAAGGAACTTAACAAGGCTTTGGAGCGATTCAAGGAGAAAACCCCTGTCTAGACTCACCCAGTCTCTTCGGCTGCAAAACGGAAAGGGAAGGAGCCCATGGTTGCTCCATCCAGGAAAAGAAGAGCACTCATCGTAGAGGATGAAGAGGATGAGGATGATATCACAATTTCCGCTCTTGCATTGAAAAACTTACATCGTTCTGTTCCAGAGACAGAGCAGAGACAGGATCAAGACAGAGAAGAGATCGAACAAAGGAGTGGAGAGAGAGAATCAATGGAAAAAGAAGCAGAGGAAGAAAGGATTGTGGAAGAAGAAGAGGGTAGAGGAGAACAAGAGGAAATAGAGCATGAAGAGTACTTCTCACCACCTGAAGGCAATGAAGCAGGATGAGCTGCTAAGAAAAGAGGTACATCTTCAATTGCTGCTACTAGTGAAGGAGTTAGTCGTTTACCTGCAGATCCATAAGACATCTATGCCTCTCAATTCCTTGAGGAAGGTCATGAGGTTTCATCGCAAAATCTGAGTGATCGTGCTGACTTGCCATCATCTACCAATACACCTACTGATCGTGCAGAAGCCAATACTCAGACTGAAAATTCAGCAGATTTTCACAGAGTGCTTGATGTTCTTATGGAGATGCGAGGCCAAATTTATGCTCTGGGATGCGAAGTTCAGAACTTGCAGAATGCAGGTCAAGCCTCTTCAGTTTCCTTGCATGATCAGATTCATGCCCTTGCTCTTCAAGTTCAAGCAAATGCCAAAGGTGAAGATGTGGCTCAACTGAAGAAGGATTTGAAAAAGCTATAAGGGATTGTCTAGTCAACGGGAGATTTTCAGCTTGTTCGTGTTCCAAAGCAATCCTAATTTCATTCTCTTTTCGTCTCTACCTTTTTAATGCTGATAAAAATGGGGAGAGATGCTGCGCAGATTTAACTCTTTACTTTTTGACTTTTTGATTGACTTTACTTTTATTTGGTTGTTTGGTTGTGACTGGATTTGGATTTGGATTGTTTGATCGTTTTAAGCACTGTTGGTATTTCATGGCAAAGATAGTTGTTTATTTACAGGACTAACTTATTTCCTATGGATGCAGACTTAATGATGTCTTTACTAAGCCAATTATCTTTTGTGAGATATCCATGTTTGCTTGAGTATTGTTTTGCAGGTCAAAGATATCCAAATCTGCAGGAAAGTTTTGTCATCATCAAAAAGAGGGAGATTGTTGGAGAAAAATTCTTTGCATATTTTGAAGCTAACAAAACATTTCCATCAGTCTAATCTGAAGACTTGCAGACTCGTTTGTCAAAGTCTGAAGATCGCTAGACCACCAAACTCAAGATTCAAAGTCTATCCTCATTGATAGTTTCTAGACCGTCGAAGAAGACTTATCCAGAATTAAGCATTTCTTTAAGGATTTGATTATATCGACTAAAGAAGATCTCTTAGCTGGATATAGCATCTCGGATTCCATTATTCATCTTGAGATTGATTCAGGCATTTTGGATCCGTTGATTGGCGAAATATACTTGGAATGTTCTACTTATGGAAACCTAGATCCTGATTGTATGGGCGAGCAGGATTAATGGGCTATCGACATATTCCTTAAATAACTCAAAATCTCCCTAATTGATTCTGTCCAACGGGAAGATTGGAATAGCTCATTTGGAAAGTGCCAACGAGTATTGAGGCATGAAGGAGTATATAAGGAAGATGTTCGAGTTATTCGAATGTGTGCGCGATAGAGAAATTCCAAAATCCGAAGCTCCTTGTTCTTTATCAATTCAATTATTGAGCGAAAACTTGTATTCAAAAGAGAGTTTATACTTATGTGAGACCTTGAGGAAGTGTAGCAGAGTCTCTACACTGTGGAATCAAGGAAAAGCTATACTGTAACAACTATTTTGATTCTTATCCAGCCGGTAAGCTGTCAGTGCGGAAGAGTGGACGTAGGCTTGGATTAAGCCAAACCACTATAAACCTTGTGTTCTTATTCTCTTTCCTAATCTCTTTTACTTTGATCGTAACTCTATTTGATTATTAAAGTCTAATTTCCTTTTCATAATATATTGTTAACCAGCGTTGGTTTAAAAGAAAAATTATATACTTTACTCTACAAAATTTATTTTCGCATCTATTCACCTTCTCTAGGTGCTCGTACTAGCTTTCACAGGATTCATCTAGATAGCCGGGACGCAATTGGCACTTTCCTGGCTATAAGCCACATTTATATCAACGACGACTTTTTTCTCCTTATTGGCAGAGAATCTTTTACTTGATGGCTCAGTAAAGCATCATTCCCTTATCTCCATCTCGATTTGTTCTCCCACAGGAATAAGCTAATTGAAGTTTTCGACGTATGTGCTGGCCATTCGGTTACGGAACTCAGATGAGAGAGTCTTGACAAACAACTTCATCAACTCCTTGTCAGTAGGCTCATAAGTGATTTGAGTTGCCAGATTTCGCCATCTCACGGCATATTCTTTGAACAATTCGCTTCTCTTTTTCTCCATCCTCTCAAGATCTTCTCGGGAAGGTGCAATGTCCATGTTGAACTTGTACTACCTGAGAAACGCGTCAGCCACCTCATTCCAGCTCTTGAGAAGGTTCACATTCTTCATCACATACCAGTTTAGCGCAGGGCCGGTCAAACTCACATGGAATGATTGGATCATGAGGGGCTCGTTCTTGACATACTGGGCCATGCAAACGTAGTACATCTACAAATGAGATTTTGGGCAGGAAGTACCATCGTATTTCTCGAATTCCAGCATTTTAAACTTCTTCGGCATCTTGACCTTCTCGTAAATTAACAAGTCAAATGGGAGTGAGTTATGTGATTCTTGCAGTTGTTTTACTTTCTCTTACATTTTTGCAAAGTGCTCATCCTGCTTTGTCTTGGGAACGATGTCAGGCTTGGCCTTTCTAATAGAGACCAGCGGCGGGTCATCTTCTAGCTCAGGCATGTCATCATCACTCCTATCTGCCTGCTTTGGGATTACTATTTCAGGGAGAGCGGGTGCAGGAGTCGAATTCACCCGGAGGGATTGGATTTGAGCTATTATAAGCTGCATAGAGTCGGCTAACTGTTGGAGTTGATTTTCCATGGTGGACATACGATCACGCATTTCATTTTGGTCGGCCATTTTAGCTCTTGATCGCGTAACAATAGGCGAGCGTGGTAGATTCATTATCACCTAAGGGGATAAAAGAGATAATGTAAGAAATGTTGTCAAGATAGGAAAATGGCCCATGGCAATGGTCTAATCGCCTCATTTGGTTCAAATTTATTTGAAATTTGAACCAAGTTCCCTAACAATGAACTAAGAATTGAAATCCAAAGTCCCTAAACATTAAATCTAAAAATTTAAGACATTGATGTCACGCCCCGATCCTCAGGCTTGCACACATCCCTTACCTTGGTCGATTAATAGTGACGTCCCAGGACGCATCGCCGACCCATTCATTTTGTATGCACACACGGAAGCAATTATAAAATCTCCAAACAGTAATTCAATGGGATAGAAAAGCAGGACCGCAACTTAATGAAACCAGTACACACTTTTATACATGTCAAACTAATTCATTTACATTACTAGCCGTTATATACGAGGGCTATCAAAACGGTTGGTTCTCAAAATTGTCGACCTAGGGCCAACTAATTAGACTCGACTACTGAACCTTCAGAGTCCACTGGGTCCGAGCGAGACTGCGGATCCTCCACTCCACCCTCGGGTAGATCTGCTTGATCCTCCTCCTTGGCAGCCTCGATCACCTCGGCCAGAATGTCAAAGCCTCTAAGAGGACCTACCCTTAAACCATAGGGTGTGGTATGAAACTAGGCTTTATATTGGTTGGGTACTTCCTGGTTTGGGGCCTCTTTTGCCCAGACTAAGGTTACCACAAACTCATACAACCAATCACTTCTGGGATCAGGAAACACATGGACCTGCTGAGTCATTCTCGAAGGACGACCATAACACCCAGGGGGATTTGCCATCTCTGAACCTAAAAATGGTTATTCAATAACCAATGAGACTACGTCTCAATAAGTTCTACCCCCTAAGACCCGATTAGTAAACCAATACACCGTCTAGGTTGCCTATGCACTCACGGGTCAGAGGACTTACCTTAGCCTCAGATTCCACCTGCATATTAGTACAGCTCAATAGGCATCCAAACAATCACATCACATATCGATATCTCGATCAAATCGACTTAGTCGATTACACGCCAACAAGACCACTCATGGTCATATCAATTCAATCAATTTATTCACAAAGTCAAAATCAAAATAATGATCAATCGACCTAGTCGATTTCATGCCAACCGGACCAACTTTAGGTCATTCCCAAACATCAATCACATTGTTGACACCTAAATTTTTGCCTAATCATTTAGTAATTAATTGCATAAAAATTTAGGGATTAATCTTTAACCCCTAAGAAAAAAATAGTAAAATTACATTTAATGTAGTTGCATTTGCATCGGTACTAAAAACGCGACAAGACGCAGCGGCTCGCGGTCGATTACATGCACAAAAGGGATGACGTGAAAATTCTAGAGAAGCCGCAAGCGTGAAGAAAGCAAAGAAAAATTCTCCTTTGCACAAGCGAGAATTCGGAGAAAGTCTGCAAGAAGATGGGCTCACAATTTTATAATATTCTCTCCTTCCCTGGAGAGCAAAACGGCTGGGGAAGAAAGAAGTTCCTACACGTCCATTGTCTCTCGCTCATTAATGCATGCACATGCATGCGCAGAATTCGGCGGACGTGAGGAGTCTCGAAGAAGCAAAAGGGAAGCCCATGATATATTATAATATACTCTCTCAAGTGGGGTCGTGAATATTGGTGAAGCGAAGAGAAGTGTGCTCAAGAAAGAAGCAAGTAACAAACAAAGAAAAGTCAAAAGTTGTGGCTATCCTATAGAAGGGAGGGACAAGTAGCCGTATAAGAAACCCCAAGCATGCAGAAGAAAGAAGAATCCATGAACCTGCATTTTCTTCCCCTCATTAATGCATGCACATGCACGCTAAATTCTACAGACGCATGCAAAAGGATGGGCTGACATTTTATAATACTTTCCTTCCTAGAGAGCAGATCGGTGGCCACCATATTTGAAAAAAAAGAACCAAACTTGAACAAGCAAGGAAAAGTTGTGGCTGCCTCTTGTTCACCTGTTCACGCTAAAGTCGGTTGTTGCCTATAAATAAGCAAGGATCCTCGGCTTAGAGAGTGGGGGGAGAACGAAAAATTGACTGAAGAGGTTTTGTGAGAACTATTAAAAAACAGAGCCCGTGTGGAGACACACGAATTGAGAGAAAGGAGGGGATTAAAAGAGGAGAGACTCTCGTCAGAGAGAAAGAAGAAAAGATGAAGTCAGGGGAAGGAGATTAAAAAAAAAGAGAAAAAAAAAAAGAGAGAGGCAGAGGGCGAAGACAAGAGAGAGAGAGAGAGAGAGGGGGAAAAAGAAAAAGCAAGGAAAAGACCCTATTGTTCATCTTCTTCAGGAGTTCCTCGCTGCTGGCTGGTCGTGGCTGCGCCCCGCCCTCCTGCCGCCTTCCTCCTTCGGCGAGCTCCGAGCCCGCCGCCACGCCTGCCCTCGCGCGCCACCGTTCCGTTGCTGCACCTCCGACCGACGCCAGCATCTCCCTCCAGCGAGCCCCGAGCGCCACCATCACCACCCGCCACCGCGCTGCTTCGCAAACAAGACCTTCGTAGCGGCACCGAGCCGGCCGCCGCATCCCCGGGCCCGCGCCGCCGCTGCGACACGCCCTCCGTCCGAGAAACACCGGCGAGCCGGTCGCCGTGCCACCAGCCATCGTCGCGTCACGCCACGCCTTCGACACCGCACCCCGTCCGGCACCGCTCGCTCCCTCACCCGTCGGCCCACGATCTGCGCCCACGCCGCACCTCCGCAGCAACCTAACGCCGTCGCCGCACTACGCAACCTCGCCATAGCCCGAGACCACCTCTGCTGGTCCTCGCGCCTCGCACCACGCCATCACGCCTGCTGCGCCGGTGCCCGACGCCCACAGCCCGGCCTTCGCCTGCGCCCCTGACGACCAGCGACGCCGCACCTCAGTTCGCGCAGCCCGCGCCGTCACCATCGCCCCGAGCGTCCACCCCGTCGCTTCACCCTCCCAAGCTCGAGAACATTGCTGAGTTCCTTGCTCGTCCGATTGCGTCGCCGCTTCCCGGGCTTTCATGACAAGGAGTCCGAACAGTCGCCGTTGCTTGTTGCATCACCGTGACCAGCAGCCCAAAGCCGCTGCCATCCCGCTTCTGTCCATGCGCTGCTGCTTCTTCCCTGCAGGTCACCGGCGACGATGAGCCGTGCGAAGCGCCTGAGCCGCCCCTACAAAGCCCGTGACGAGCCTGACCAGAAGCTGCTGTGGCCTTGCAACCGCCACAGCCCGACCCCGACGCGAACCACCGTTCGTGAAATTTGGCGCGGATCCAAATAAGGTAGTTTTCTTTTGCCAAATTTCTTTTAAATATTATTATATAAACTGAAATGTTTGATGTTAATTGAGGTTTTAGGCATTACCTAATAGGATATTATTGGTAAAAATCACCATAATTATTAATTTGGTTCGTAAGATTTCGGACCATTTTTTTTAATTATGTTGATTTTGATGATATCTTGGCTTTAAAATCATTATAATTATTAAGTTGATCCGAGAGACTTCGGATTAATTTTTTA
Source organism: Eucalyptus globulus (assembly GCA_014182545.1). Classification (NCBI taxonomy): domain Eukaryota; kingdom Viridiplantae; phylum Streptophyta; class Magnoliopsida; order Myrtales; family Myrtaceae; genus Eucalyptus; species Eucalyptus globulus. The sequence goes on from CM024723.1 coordinate 32,569,578, forward strand.
ATTATTTTGATTTTTCTTGGATCTGTTGTGATGTTTAGGAATAAAATAATCGTTAATTTAATCCGTGAGACAACGGATTATTTTTCAATTATTTTAATCCTTCATTTGATAAATATCTTGAGTTGTTGGATATAATGTTTATATTTGATAAAATGCTTGTTTTGGAAAACATAAAAAATCAGATTGCATGACAAATTAGGATGGTTTCTTAAATAGGTTAGGACCGCATGCTTAGAATTTATCTAGTTAGATTTGTTTTAATATTAGATTGCATGTTATGGATAATTAATTAAGATGAGTTTCCGAATTAAAATGGGATTTAATCTAAATTATTTCCTAGCTTGAGTAAGACAACTTGTCAGGTTTTGTAGTCAATCTTCAGCAATTATTTCGAATTTCAATAAAAAAATAAAATACCAAAAATATCATGTACATGTTATCTAGGTAAGTTTTCATTTAAAAACAAGAAAACCCAAAAATAGTTGCTTGCCTTATTGTGTTTAATTCTGCAATGTTTTTTTTTTTCTTTTGAATGTTATCTTTAATGTTTGTGTACCCGTATGATCACTTTAGTGTTTTAGCTAAAATCAATTCGAGCTGCCCGCAAAACATTTTTTAATAAAAAGAAAAGGTACCGAAAGGGCGTTAGAAATCTAGCGTAATCAAGTCCCCGAACTCATTTAATCTCTGGTTCGTAGGAGTGAAGTAATTCTCCCATTACTTTACTTGGGTTTCTAATCGACCACCAAAAATATAGATTAGTGGCGACTCTAGGATAAAAATCATCTGCATGTTAAAAACTTAAACCTAAGTTGCGAGTGGTATGGGCTTGGGAGAACTCGAGGCTAAGTCTGAGCTAGGCTAGTAATCTGATTAGCCGAACCCTTAGGTGGTCCAACCCGCTTCGGGGAGGTCGCGACACACATGTACTCTCTTGGGCGTCTTTTTCGCCAACTAATATACCATCACTAATCACGTGCATTCTTTAAGGCGTCGTTTTCGCTAGTAATATCCCAATCACCGAATCACGTATCATTTCTGTGGCGTCGTTTTCGCCAATGGCATACCGATCACCGACACCGTGCGTTCTTTAAGGTGCCATTTTCATCAGTGATATCTTTAATCACCGAATCACGTGTCATTTCTAGGACGCCGTTTTCACCAAGGTGACATCAGCAATAGACAACATCGTGGGTCTTTAAAGCGTCGTTTTCACCAGTGGCATTTCCTTAATCATCGAACCACGTTTTGTCTATAAGTCATTCACGTGCGTTCTTTAAGGCGCCATTTTCGCCAGTAATACTTTCAATCACCGAACCACGTATGTCCAATAACATCGTACCTGATTGGTCTCAACCAATAATATTCTCATTTAGCTCTCACCATTCCCTCTACTATATAGCCCATCAACGTAACTGGCGCTATATACCCATACTCGGCCATCTACCAATCAATTATTCAATATCAAACAATTTAGGACAATTCCTAAAATTCCACAATTAATTTAATTCCACACAACGTAGAACTCAAATAAATAAACGGACTGCACCACGACAATCAGCACAAAATTTTGGTTGTTGGCTATCCTTGCCTCATTTCCAAAAAATAAATAAATAAATAATTAATTTCGAAAATTAATAAATAAATACAAAATCCAATTTAGGCTCTTATTGCCTAATTGAAGCCCGATAAGGGTCGGGAAAAATCCCGAGATGCATTCAATAAATACTATAGGCAGTTCTCTAGCTAAGTACACTAACCACCTAACTAATATGCAATGCAATTAGCTAATAATCACTAATCAATTCTAATCTAACCACCTAATTTTACTTAATTAACACTAATCAATCCTTAAGTGTAATTAGTAAACTAATAAAGCATTAGTGAGTAAAACTCACTTGATTAAAGATTTGATCGGATCAAATCGACGAGCACGTGACAAGGCTCGATCTTCTCCAAAGCGATTCCGGCAACCGGGGTCGAGACGGCTTAAAACCGGGCCACGGGGCCTTCAAACCCTTGCTGCAAACTGAAGAAATAGGCTGCTGAGGGGCTTAATTTTGAGCACAGCTCGGTTTGGTTTCGACCACCGGGAGTGGTGATACGGGCCGCAACTGAAACGGCCTTGAGTCGGGCCTAGATGAACGGATGGTGGGGACAGCTTCAAGTTGTTGGGTGTGGCGGATGGTTCGGTGGGAGGCCGCACGTGCAACACCTGAAAACAAACGAAGAAGCTGAAGCAGTCCAACGTGTGTTGACCGAGAGAGAGAT
>CM024723.1:32571948-32613742 GCA_014182545.1 Eucalyptus globulus
GTTGAGCCTGTCCCGTAATGAGGGGGCCTGGCTGGAAACTCTATAAATAGTGCTCAAGTCTCTCCTCTAACCCTGATTCTCACATGTATCCTCACCTAAGGAGCATTTACCTAACGCAAAACGTGAGGGGGGCCGCCTCATTGAGCCAGTGATACAGAAGGCAATAGAGGAGAAGGACTTGCGCGTGGAACATTGTGTTTCCGCTTCCGCTTCGAGAACGATGGATCCCAAAACAGGTGCGTCAATCTTTCTACTCAATTATGCATGTTCTCATTCTAGTTATGAAGATCTTGGGGTTGCATAAATTTGCATCCAACATGTGGTATCAGAGCCTCCATAACCCTAGAACTCGAACGCATTGGATTTTGCCATAATTTGAGATTTTCGAGATTTTTCGTAAAATAAAAGTAGAATTAAATTATATATTCAGACTGGGCTCGGTGAGACGAGCAAAACCGTGGGCAGTGCGTTGCGGAGGGAGGCTCCACGCACCCACACGTGCGGCCACGTGCCACTAGGGCGTCGAGCACACGCCCCACGCACAGTCATGCACCCTCACGCATTCCCATGTGTGGGGTGCGGCTTGCGCGTATGCCACATGCGAACGATGACGTCAATGGATCGCGCGTGCGACGCACGTGATGATGACGTCAACAAGACGTCAGCAACCCGGGATCCGACCCGACCCGGTCAACCATTGACGGGATCGGGCGGCTGGACCGGACGGTCGGACCGGGAACCAGTCGGACCGCCACCGGTCGGACTGGCTTTTGACCGACCTTGACGCCTGCGCGTGAGCCCCATGTGCCTTGCACTCAAGTGGCGCGTGCGGGAGCGTGGGAGCTCCGATGGGCGCGTGGCTTGCGGCATTCGACTCATATGATTATTCTTTATCTTGTGGTTTGTTTATTTTACATGTTTGATAATTTTATAGATGTGAAAATGCATACAAAACCCTAAATACGTGTATTTTTGCATATTTTTCTTGTATTTTCTGTGATTATGGAGATACATGTGTTGGGTTACTAGTATGTTAGCACATAAAAATTATAAAAGTGTTATTCATTAATAATATGCAATAAAGTTTAATTTTATTAATGAATGAGGCAGTGTAATTAGTATGATATGTGATTTCAGTGATATATTGCCCCTATCACTAAAGTTAAAATCACATGTATATGGTGTATGTGAGATGTAAATTTTATATCCCTGGTATGAGAGAGTTTCAAGGATTCAATTGAGTTGTGACCACCAAAGTGGCACACTTGATTGGGTTTGAGAAATTTCGATCTCGTATATTGATTGGGATGTCTCCTAGTCTAATGCATAGTCATACTCCCAAAGGAGGTGATTGTGTATTAGTTCATGGAGGAATACATGAAGGTGTGGTGGAGGAGTGACCGATCCTTATGGTTCATATGCCCAAAGGTGATGAATTCACGAAGATTGAAATATATTTTCATAACTGCTATCATGCGGGGAGTATACAATTGCATGTCATGTATTATGCCCATAGGTGGTTATGTGATTTTGCATGTAACTCTCTGGATGTGTACTTGTACGTTAAGTTACACAATGCTCACATGATGTTAATTATATACAATGCTTGTTTTCAGTCACCTTTTTCTGTAGACGGTAACTTCGTCACTATTGAGGTTCTTACTGGTTCAAACTTTAAGAAATGGAGAGAAGATTTTCTGTTTGCTATAGAGATGGTAGATGTTCATATGACTCTTATTGTTGATCGGCCGGTAGATCTTACTGTCGAGAGTACAGAAGCTCAGAAAGCTCATTTTACTGCCTGGGAAAAGAACAATATAATTTGCTTACTGTCTATGAAGCATTCCATTCAGGAACACTTGAAAAGTGGTTTGCCTGTAGACTACACTGCTAGGCAGATGATGGAAGCTTTGATGGCTAGAAACTGTGTCTCTCCTAATGCTGAGATAGGAACAAACCTGCAAACACTATTTACTATGAAGTATGATGGTTCTGGTGGAGTTAAGAGATTATGTTTTGAGAATGGTAGATTTGCAGACAAAACTTGAGGCTCTCAATGTTGTTATTCCGATTGCTTGCATTGTGCATCAAGATCTAAATAATCTTCCTCCTGATTTTGGGATTATCAAGACCAATTATAATTCCCAAGATGAAACCTAGTCAGTTAATGACCTAATTGCAAGGACGGTGGTAGAGGAAGAAAATTTGAAGAAAGATAAAGGGCACATTGCCCTTTATGCTTCTAATTCTGGCAGTGATAAGGGTAAGAGGGTGAAAAATTATACTCATAAGGGCAATTCTGAAGTTGTTGGACCTTCCATTAATAAAGAAAATTTTAAAGGTGCTGGACCTTCTAACAATTTGGGTTCCAAGAAAGCATTCACCAAGAAGGATGGTGTTTATTGCTACTTTTGCAGAGCGAGAGTACATGTAAAGAAACGCTGCAATAAGTTTAAGGCTTAGTTGTCTAAGAGAACCAAGAGTGAGCCTAAAGGTAATGATTTTTTGGCATTTGTTTATGAATCCAATCTATCTGAAGTTCCGACCAATTCCTGGTGGCTAAATAGTGGTGCAACTAATCATGTTGCATTTACCATACAAGGGTTCATAAACCGAATGACACCAAATCAAGATGAATCAACGCTCACTGTTGGAAACAACATTGGGGTTGACATCGAGTTCGTGGGAGATGTTATTTTGATTTTAGATTCTGGTTTTAGGATGGTGTTGAGAAACACTTTTTACATACCTTTTTTTAGACGGAATTTAGTTTATGTGTCTTGTTTGGACATATGTGGATACTCTTTTGAAATAAAGAGTAATACTATTTCCATGTTTTATAATTCAAATAAGATTGGGTGTTGCAATTTATTCGATGGATTATATCGATTGAGTTTATCTCCCAACGACATGTACGTTGCTTATTCAGCTGAAAAAGTTGTTTCCAAAAGGCCTTTACCTAAGGAACAGTCTTATGCATTGTGGCATAAGCGTCTTGGTCACATCTCTAAAGAAAGAGTGGAAAGACTTATAAAGGTTGACATCTTGCCTACTCTGAAAGGTGATCTAGAGACTTGCGTAGACTGTTGTAGAGGTAAGATGACTAAGATAAAGAAGAAATCCGTTGTACGAAGTTCAGACTTGTTGGAGGTTATTCACACTGATATTAGCGGACCATAAACAGCTACTTTATGCAGAAATTTTTATTTCATCACATTTATTAATGACTATTCCCGATATTGATACTTATACTTGATTAAAGAAAAGTCCGAGTCTCTTGACAAATTCAAGATTTTTCGGACTGAAGTGGAGAAACAGTTGGGAAAAGTTATAAAGATTGTCAAATCTGATCGTGGTGGTGAGTATTTTGGTAGGCACGGTGATGCTGGACAATTTAAAGGGCGGTTTGCTAAATACCTAGAGGATTCTGGGATAATAGATCAATTTACTATGCCCGGAAGTCCTGAACAAAATAGTGTAGCTGAAAGGTGCAATCGTACTCTTATGGACATGATGAGAAGTATGATTAGTAGGACCAATTTACCTAATTTTCTATGGGGTGAAGCTTTGAGAACAGCTCTTTATATTCTAAATCGCGTTCCTACTAAAGCGGTTCCATTGATTCCTTTTGAGTTATGGACTGGACGTAAACCTAGCTTGAATCATCTTAAAGTTTGGGGATGTCTAGCTGAAGTGAAGTTATATAATCCAACATTGAGTAAGCTGGATTCCAAAACTACTCGGTGTTACTTCGTGTCTTACCCAGATCATTCAAAGGGGTGTCGGTTTTATAACCCTAATGGAGGTACAAGAATTGTGGAATCTCAGACTACAAAATTTCTGGAAAAATTTGATGTAGCTGAAAAGAGTAGCTGCTCACAAGCTATCGAAGATGATAGTATGATGGGGATTACTGGATCCCTGTCTCATCCTGTGCAGACAATTATGGAGCCTCTTGCGTCACAAACTGAGCCTGTTGTGGCCCAGGATCCTATTGTTGAGACAGTTCCTGATGAAATTCCTCAAGCCCCTCAAATTCAGAATGAGGTTGAAGTAGCTCCACTCAGAAGATCAACTAGGGAAAGACGTTCAACTATACCACTAGACTATGTTGTCTACCTAGGAGAGCATGATTATGATATTGGTTGTGTTGTTGATCCAGTAACTTATACGGATGCCATCTCATGTCCTCAATCAAATTTGTGGCTAGATGAGATGAAAGATGAGATGTAATCTATGAAACACAATGGTGTTTGGGGGCTTGTTGAATTGCCTGAAGGTTGTAAACCTATTGGCTACAAATGTGTATTCAAGACTAAAAGGGATTCCAAAGGAAAGATTGAAAAGTTTAAAACCAGACTGGTAATTAAGGGTTTCACTCAAAGAGAATGAATAGATTATGAAGCAACATTTTCTCCAGTTTCTTCTAAAGATTCCTTTAGAGTGATCTTGTCATTGGTAACTCATTTCGATATGGAGTTACACCAGATGGATGTTAAGACTGTTTTTCTAAATGGAGACCTTGATGAGGAGGTTTATATGGTGCAGCCTGAAGGTTTTGCAGTAGATAACTCAGGTAAGCTTGTTTGTAGATTAAAAAAATCTATTTATGACCTTAAGCAAGTTTCTAGACAGTGGTATTTCAAGTTTCATAGTGTTGTCACTTCATTCGGATTTATTAAGAACAAAGTAGATCAGTGTATATACACCAAGGTCAGTGGGAGGAAATATATTTTTCTCATACTTTATGAAGATGATATCTTGCTTGCTAGTAGTGACATTGGTTTACTGCATGAGACAAAGCGAATGTTATCGAAATTTTTTGATATTAAAGACCTTGATGAGGCATCTTTTGTTCTTGGCATTGAGATCCATAGGGATCGCTCATGCCGTTCATTGGTTTATCTCAGAGGGCATATATTGATCGCATTTTAGAAAGATTCAGTATACAAGATTGCAAATCAGGAATTGCTCCCGTTGTTAAGGGTGATAAATTGAGTATTTCACAGTGCCCTAATTCAGATTTTGAGAAAGCTCAAATGAAGAATGTACCTTATGCTAGTGTGCTTGGAAATATCATGTATGCTCAAGTTTGCACTAGGCTAGATATTGCTTTTGCAACAGGGCTTCTAGGCAGATATCAATCTAATCCAGGACACGATCACTAGGTTGCTGCTAAGAAGGTTTTAAGGTACTTAAAGAGAACAAAAGATTATATGTTGATTTATAGACATGTTCTGGACTTGCAACTAGCAGGGTATTCAGATGCAGATTTTGCTGGTTGTCAAGATGATAAGAAGTCAACGATAGGATACGTATTTATATTGGCAGGAGGTGCAGTATCATAGAAGAGCGAAAAATAGAAATACATATCTTCTTCTACCATGCAAGCGGAGTTTGTAGCATATTTTTTAGCTGCTACTCAAGCTATTTGACTCCGGAACATCATTAGAGAGTTATCAATTTTTGATTTTGTGGATAGACCCATACAGTTATATTGTGACAATAACTCTGCAGTGTTGTTTATTAATAATAACAAAAGTCTCGAGGGGTCTAAACACATGGAGGTCAAGTTTTTTACTATAAAGGAATCAGTGCAGAATGGTGACGTCGCAATAGATTATATTCCTACATATGATATGGTTGCATATCCACTAACTAAAGGCCTACGCCCATGTGTATTTGATCGACATGTCATTAGTATGGGCCTAGGAGCATCTTGGGATGCCGTTATTTAGTGGGAGTTGTGTTTTATCTTTCTTCGAATAAAGTTTACATCTGTTTTGTTACAATTTAGTAACACTTTGATATATATATGTCAACTTTTGCATTCAATAAAATATTTTTTGAATGGATTGTTATTATGTTGAATATATATATTGTTAAAAGTCTCAAGGTATTGCTTAAACCTTGAGTGAAGGCTAGGGGCATCTAGGCATCTGGTTATTAGCCTCGTGCATATGTCTTGTGATACATAAAGAAAGGTTAACCGTAAGGACAAGACATATGTGGGTTCATTGGAACCATAAAGCATTCTCTAGTGGCACGAGTTTTTGTGACGCCTAAGGTAAGAGAATGGTGACTAACAAATGGGATCTCTCTATGAGAGATGTTATCCATTTGCTACACTACCATATTGAATCCATATCAATAAAGTTGAGAGCACTCATGACCATGGAAGGCTCTATGCGTATACATGCAGTTACCACCATGATTCAGTGTTTAAGATTTTATGGGATAAGATTGACTATTAAGAATTATCTCTGGACCAAATGTGCGCACATACAGTACGATTTTAATTAATATAGTTCAAGTGGGAGAATGTAAGAGTTTTCCTAATGTGAACTATATTAATTGAAATTGTAATTTACTGTTTTTACGGTTACCGTAAAACAGGGTTGGTCTAAGGTGAGATAAAAGGTTTCTTAATTAGTCTAATATGTGACTGGCTAGTGTGGGCCAAGTTGAGCATGGCCCGTAATGAGGGGGCCTGGCTAGAAACTCTATAAATAGTGCTCAAGTCTCTCCTCTAACCCTGATTCTCTCATGTATCCTCACCTAAGGAGCATTTACCTAACGCTAAACGTGAGGGGGGCCGCCTCATTGAGCTAGTGATATGGAGGGCAATAGAGGAAAATGACTTGCGCGTGAAACATTGTGTTTCCGCTTCCACTTCAAGAACGATGGATACCAAAATAGGTGCATTAATCTTTCTACTCAATGATGCATGTTCTTGTTCTAGTTATGGAGATCTTGGGGTTGCGTAAATTTGCATCCAACAGTGCCCATCCCTCACCTGGTCGATTAATGGCAACGTCCCTAGACGCATCACCGACCCTGTCTTTTTAATATGCGCATGCAGAAGTATATAATAAAATCCCCAGACAATAAAACAATGGGATAGAATAGTAAGGCCATATTTTTCACAACTGAAAAATCACAACCAAACTTTTATACATAGCAAACCACATAGTATATCATACAATACTATTCACAGAAGTCTCATCTATCAACATCAGTCCACAACTTCTGGTTTGCAAAACAGGATGAGATTTCAGTTCTCATCCGGGTCATACTCCGGATTATCCTCAAGATCCTCTTCTGACTCTTCATCAGGCTCTTCTTCTTCTTCAGACTCTTCATCAAGGTCTTCCAACTCCTGATCCTCCTCTGGTTCCTCCTCGTCTGGCTCCTCCTCTGGCTCCTCTTCCCATGGCTCATCCTACTCGATGATCTCCCCTTCCTCTTCGCTCCAATTAGCACCCTCAGCTAAATATGCTGCTGACTTAAGGTTGCTCTCGAGCTTAGGATCATTGGCATCCACTACCGATCCACCCTTAGGGTTTGCCACCCCTAGCCCGAATGCTGCCTCCAGAACATACAGAGGCACATCGCCTTCCGGAATGGGACCTTCTCTTCGTCCATCCTGGTAGTGACGAAACCATGATCGATACTCTTGGGGTACCAAGTCAATTCTATTCACCTCAACCCACACATTGGACTCTATCAAGACATACTCTAGTCCCTTTGGGTGGTAGTCTATTGGGAAGTGGTATTTTACTTCAGTGATCTCCACAGGAATACCAAAATGCATAGCAAGACGAGGAGGTGGAGGTGCTGCCATCTAAGGGCCAGAAATGGTTATACAATAACCACTGAGACAACCTCTTAGTGAGTTCTACTCCCTAAAACCCGATTAGTAAACCAATACACTATGGTTGCCTAAGCACATCATGAGACAGAGGGCTTACCTTGGCCTCAGATTCCACCTGCACATTAGCACAGTTCGAATAGGCACCTAATCACATCACATGGATCGATACCTCGATTAGTCGACTTAGTCGATTTCATGTCAATCCAACCATTCCCCGGTCGTCTCACTTATTCAGTCTCAAATCTCACTCACGACTCAACGAGCATAGTCTACCAAATTTCTTGGCTATAACTCACGGTCCAAAGGACACGATCTATCTTTTTGAGGCAAATTACGGCCTAATGGGTGCAACCTTTAATTGGTGGCAGATTACGACCTTATTAGGCGTGACCCCTATCGGTGGCAATTTACGGCCCAACGGGCGCGACCTATATCAAGTGGCAATTTACGGCCCAACGTGCGCGACCGACTCTAAATTCGGTGGCAGAACTCGGCCCCACTGGCACAACCATACTTTGGCGGCTTTCAAGGTTCAACTCACAACCTCTCACAGTCAAATTCTTATTGAACACCGACATTGATCAATTTTTGGATAAATCCCCACATACTCATCAACTCACTCAATTTCCACAAACCGCCACGTATGTCCATAACTCACGTGCATTCTCTTTCAGGCGTCGTTTTCGCCATAGTGATGTACTTAATCACCGAGCCACGTGCTACCTAATTGTTCCTTAACTTTAACATACCCGATAACATCATACCTGATTGGTCTTAGCCAAGAGTATAATTAATTCATTCTCACGACTTTCTCCACTTTATAGCCCATCAAAGCATTACTAGCGCTATATACCCATACCCAGTCATCTACCAATCAATTACTCACTTTCAATCAATTTAGGAATAATTCATCAAATTGCACAATCAATTCAATTCAACACAACGTAGAGCTCAAATAAATAAATGGATTGCACCACTGCAATCAGCACGAAATTTCAGCCGTCGACCATCCCAGTCTAATTTCCGGAAAATAGTAAATTAATTAAATAAATACTAAAAATCCAACTTAGGCCCGTATCATCTAATTGGAAGCCGAGGCGGACCCGGAAAATTTCCAAGACCCGTTCAATAAATACTAGCACATATCTACTAGCTAATAACTATGTCTAACCACCTAACATGCATCGTTAACTCACTAATTTAATTACTCTAATCTAATCTATCCACCTAATTGCACTTAATTAAATCTAAACAACCCCTAAGCATAATTAGCCTACTAAGAGGGGTTTAGTGAGTAAAACTCACTTGTGCTAAGCGAAGACCGGAACACCGCGACGACGACGCGATGGCGGCCGAAATCCAAATTTTTGGTGGCGTCGGCGGACACTCGGGCTGGGCCCAAAAGCCTTGCAAGCCCACAGTAAAAAGCTGGGCTTGGGCCTGCTTCTTGGGCTTGAGAGTCACTGAATTGGGCTTGGAATTGGGCTTGACTGCGCAGGCCAAAACCTGAGCTGGATGGGCTGACTTGTGGGCTTCGTTGAACTAGGCTACGGAAAACAACACTTGCTGGGCTGCTGCTTGGTGAAAATTCGACTGGACTGGGCTTGCACGAGCTGAAGAAATGGAGATGGGCCAATCTCACGTGGCTGGCCTGACTTCTTCGCTGGGCTTTGTGCGTCGCTACAAGGGGACGTTGCTTGAAGCGTGGCAGCTAGCGACGAAGAACGGTGGAGGGCTGCTTCGGTCGGTGGCGTCGTGGACGAGATGAAGACGCTGATGAAGAAGTAGCTTCGTCCTAGCTGTGGGAGACGCGCGGGCTGTTGATCGTGGGCTGAGGACATGCGACTAGGCCGAAGACTGCTGCTTCGGTGGATTGTTGCTCGCACGGCTGAATGGACGAAGGAAGACGCGTGGATGGCAGAGGCTTGGGGGCTTCGGTCAACAAAAGAGGAGGGGATGGTTTGATTGTTGACCAAGGGGGCAGCAAGTGGTGGACTGGGGAACAAGAGTTGGTGGGTGGCGACGCTAAGAGGAGAGAGCTCGGTGGATGTCATTGCAGGGGAAGGGCAGCAATTAGAGAAGCAGCTGCTGGCGCGGGTGAATGGAACAGAGAGAGAGATGGCGATGGAGAAGCGGACGCACGCGGCAGAGGAGAAATCGGTGGTCTTCATCTAGGATGAGGCGTGCGAAGGAGATGGAGGGGAGAGGCAAAAGTCTAGTAAAATATCTTCAATTTTCATCATGAATTGGTCCAAATTCCATAAATGCTTGTCCCCAAAAGTCTTCAATAATATCTTATATGTCCCCTAATACTTTCCAACTTATAAATTTTCTAAATTAACCAATTTTGAAGCCCACAATTGCTGACCCTTGTAAAGCTCCGAATTTCCATTTTTAGTCTTCAATTTCCTCACTCAATTTCGATGAAAAAAAATCCCGAACAATTTTCTATAAGTCCCCGACACCCAAAGGCTCGACTTGAAGTCCAAATTTTCATCAACTTAGCCCATCTCAATTTCCGTTAATTTCCCGCTATGTCCGAAACGGTTTTCCACAAAAATCTCGGAATCTCTGAAAAAAGTCTTCGGAGGATGAGTCAACGTTGCTAAAATAGCTCGTGACACCACAGAACTTTCAATTTCTAAAATCGGGTTCGAATTCACAGTTAATTTACGTTCGATGCCTTTTTAGGGTGACCTAGGCTACCGAGTAACTTTCAGAAATTTTTAGTGCAAATGACCCGTGGTCGATTTTCTTCAAGTTACAATGAACCCACTCGACTCATTGGTGACTCTCAGTTGTCGTGAAAATTTCGAGGATTCAAATACGAACTCAGGGTGCCAAAACAATAAGAAAATCAGTCTAGTGTCGGTCGACGAGAATTTTCCAATTTAGTGGTGTCACCCACGATTAACCACACATCTTAGTCGAACCGACCTATCTCTGATCTCAAATCGATTTATATCTATGTCGTAATGACCTCTAAAGATGGATACGGTCGAGAAGCCGATTCTTGGTCGAATTCTCAAGTCTATTTGCCTTAAAATTCTTAATGGCTTCCCCAAATAGTCTAATTATCTCGAGAGTGATCAGCTCTGAGAATAGCCCTATAGGCACGTCAATGAAATGCCTGATTTATTTAGTAGAAGACATGATCGAAAATCTGGGATGTCACAATATGGGCTTGACCTCCAGTCCATTGTCTTTCCTACGCTTCATCATGTGTTCTAGCTCACGTAGGCACCACCTACTGGAGGCATAGCCTTTGGAGAAAATGGGAATGCAGGTTTTCGAGTTATCGATGGCTTGGAAAATCTCATGTCCGATCTCTTCACCAACATTGATCCCCTTTTTATCTATGAAAACACGGATGCCCTTATCTAATAGGGCATAATAGAGGGTATCCGTGAAGTTAGTACGAGTATCTGGTCCTCAAAAGCTTAAGAACACATCGAACAAAGCTCCTGATGTGTCGTTGCTAGTGGATCAAACCTCTGGAGAAGAGCTTTTTTTTTGCTAAAATTCTGAAAGCAAATCACAGAAGATTTGACATGCTTTAACAGGCGCCTGTTGCGGCATTTGATCGAGAGAATATGCATATATATGATTGAAGGTGCCCTAAGCCCCCACAAATGACTGGTGAGATGGGACGAGAATAAAATGAAATGTCTTGAGATATGTAACTCTACACGTGGAGTCGTACGTCTCGGGATGCTGGGAAGTGCAACTCCAGCAAGTTTATATAAGTTTGTGACTTGCGAAATTGGGTTTCTATTTTCCGATTTCCATGGCTCACCAGAGTCAAGAGTCAAAGTCTAAGTAAACCGAAAATAAGGAAGGCAAGTTGACGTTTTTGTATTGCTCTAGAAACGGTATATTAAATCAAATGTGATGATTAAGTTTTATCTTTTTTTCCTAATTTATGGTAAAGTAATATGTCTAATTAATGTTAAGGGAAAGGGAGGAGATGGGACTTTTGTGATTATGTAGTTCAATTAGTAAGCTCCATTTTACCTTACTTTCTTATTATTGATAGATGTAAGTGTATACATAGGGTGTGTTTGTTTCACTGAAAGTGTTTTACCGGAAAGTGTTTTCCAGATTTTCAGCTGTTTAGATCTCTAAAAGAGATTTGGTCAACGGAAATGACTTTCCGGTCAACACAAATATCACGTGTTATTTTAGGAAAACGAATTCCTCCCCCTCAAATGGTGAAAACACTTTCCCTTTTATCATTTTTCTTCTGACCTTTCACTTTTCCTCTCCCTTCGCTTCTTTCGCTCGTCTTTCTTCTTCAGCTCTTCTTCAACGACGCGCATCTTCTTCGCCATTGAAGGTCCAGATCTTCTTCTTCATCATTGAAGGTCTAGCTCTTCTTCAACGACGCTCAACACGGTTCCAGGTTCTCTCTCATCTCCGATTTGAGAATAATCTCAGAATTTTTTTGATCGATGCTTTACATCGTTGAGTTGATGTTGATTCTCTGCGTTTCAGTGGTTTGATTCACGTTTCCATTCATCTTCTTCAAGCAATTGAAGTGAAATGCCCCTCAAAGCCTCTCTCTCGATCCTCTGCGTATTCCAGAAGCTTCTGCCCCGCTGATCGGCATCGGAATCCACCGCTCACCTTACCAGGAAAAGTTTATTGACTGACAAATTTCAGGTGGCTTTCGGCAGCCGCTTCTAATTGCTATCTTGCTTTCAAATCGAATGTTGAGCAGGGAAGGACTGAGCGTTTTAAGAACTTTTCAGGGGGCTTAATGACTCCATTAGCTGTGTTAGGTTATCTGCATCTTACAGGGAAGCTAGAGTCGAGAAAAGTATTCCGTCAGTGTATGCACTCATTGTTCTCCTCCAGAGCTCGTTTGAGTCATTTCTAAGGTGTTGATGATTTGCGTGGTTTGGGGGTACTTGCATAGGGTGGAATCGTGTCGTGTAGATGGTTGAGTTCTTTTCCATGGAAATGTGTATGTATTTGGCATTTACTAGTTCTTTAATTGTTTCGAGGTGAGCTGACTGGTGTTATTTTATTTCGAGGTTGGACTCTTCTCGGGTGCACGTTTATGTGTTTATTTGCTCGCGCATGTAGAGCGGTTTAGAGCCTCTGTGCCCTTTAATTAGCTGAGTACTACTATATATCGTAGAGCAGCAATTTGGAGAACAGAACCCTTTGTGATGTCAATTGTATCCGGTGTTTTCAAGATGTTCTGCAGAGTCACAGAAGAGAGGCCTTGTTTTCAAGAAGTTGTGCAGAGTTAATAGTTTAGCATGTATAGATGTGCTTGTCATAAGTTTATAATCTCACTTGTTATTGTGGTTTTGTTTTCCTGCAAATTGCAGGACTATAGCTTACATGCTACATATTGCTTTTCTAGTGACACTTGGACCATTGACAAAGCAAGTTTTGCAAGGTACAAAGATTCTTTCTTCACAGCATGTGTCACTTGTTAGTTTTAGTGTTTGCTATTAAAAATATCTTTCTTTCAATAGCTACAGAGGTCTCCAATAAAGGTGGTATATTGCTTTTCCTGGTAAATAAAGATATTGTTTCTTAGATTATGTTTTGGTAATTGCTGTATGATTTTCTCCCGTAGAAGTATCTCCTTGAGCAACGGGCAATTCTAAATGTGGATGGAGGGAAGCTGCTGAATGAAGACAATGACCTTAGATCTGTAAGCTTTTTGTCCTTGAGAACCATGATGCAGCATCTTAATCACCTAGTCAGTCACATTTGTCCATAGTGCTGTTTATTTATCTTTTAGAAACTGAAACAGCATAATTACTACAGTAGTTCTTCATGCTTTCTGTCAAAGGTACTGGTGTGTAGACTATATGGAATATTCACCATGAAATTTTCATTTTCTTGTTATTGTTATGTCAGCCATGTTAAAGAAGAAAAGTTACATATGAATGTTGGCTCGAGTGTGGTCAATGTATTTAGAGTCCTATTTGGATGGGGTTTCTCTTCTCTGCAAGTTCTTCAGTACCTACTGGATGATGTGTCAAGCTTCTTATCAACTCATGCACCAGCTGTAGAAGGCAATACAGACACAAAAGAAGAAGTAGGAGGCTGTGGCAATGTGCTCAAAGTTTTTCTTGACCATATAAGTGAGAGAGAAAGGGAAAATTTTGATAGTGAAGGTACTTTCTAAGCAGTGTGCCCAATTTACTTTGCCTAGTCTTTTATGCTACTGGCCACTTCATATGCCTTTACTTACTCAATTTACATGTTCCTTTGAGAGTTGATTCTGTTATTGCTGATGTTGCTGATTCTGTTATTAGTGATGTTGCTGCACTAGCCTTCTTAATCCTTTTAACACTCTATTTATTTATTTATTTATATAATGTTTGCTATTGGGTTCACCCTTAAGATAAAACATCTGTTAACAGGCCCATAAAATTCTTATTATTGTTTGTAGATGGAAAATAATGATGTTAATGGAGCAATAATGGGTGCAGCTACGTCAATAATGGCAGCTGGTACGTTAGTAATGGAGGATGAAGCTTTTAGTAGTCAAATACCTAGAGCGCCATGGGGGGAAAGAGATTTTGAGAGAGAATTATTCATTAATCGCATTTTACATTCAGGAGATGCTAATTGTGTCAATCAAATATGTATGAGACTACAAGTTTTCTTTGAATTGTGTAGAGTCCTTAGCTCAAATAATTTTTTACATGAAACAGTAAATGTGTCAATTAAAGAGCAATTGCTGGTCTTTTGCCATATTTTAGGACATAATGTGAGGTTGAGAGTAATAGGGTCAAGGTTCAATAGGTCCAATGAGACCATTCATCGATACTTTAGAATTGTCTTACAAGCAATTCTAAAATTATACAAGCATGTTATAAGACCACCGAATGGCACTACACCCCCGACAATATCCAAGAGTCGAAGATTTTATCCATACTTTAAGGTATGTAATATGACAAAAGTCACGAACTTCATTTTGATAGTATGTTGTTACATTTACTTACTTATTGAGTACATTAGGATTGTATTGGAGCTCTTGATGGTACCCATGTCCATGCATCGGTTCCCCCATAAATTCAAGGAAAATTTCGTGGTCGAAAAGAAAAAACAACACAAAATGTTCTTGCTGCTGTTACCTATGATTTAAAATTCGTTTATGTGTTGGCCAGTTGGAAGGCATGATTCATGACTCTCGTATTCTTACAAATGCACTTTCAAGGCCTCGAGGAATGAAAATTCCTGAAGTTATAGACTATTCCATATTTTCTATAAAATTTATACCCTATTTTCTTGAAACATGTTGTTGAAACTTTACATAAATTTGGTAGGTAAATACTATCTTGCCGATGCTGGATATGGCATTCAACCGAGAATAATTTCTCCATAACATGGAGTTTGATATCACAGGAGGGAGTTTAGTGACCACTCACCTGAGAACGAGAAAGAGTTGTTCAATCATCGCCATGCATCCTTACAGTCTGCAGTAGAAAGGGCATTCGGGCTCCTAAAAAGGCGTTTTCATGTATTAGACGCTGAACCCTTTTGGTCTTTTGATACTCAAGTTGATGTGGTCTTAGCATATTGTATTTTACATAACTTCATTATGGGAGTTGACCCTTATGATCCCTTTATGCAAGAACTAAATGTAGAGGTCGAATCTTAAAGTCAAGAAAGAAGACATCAACAAACACAAAGAGAGGAGAGGGAGGAAAACAGAGAGTGGGCAACAAAAAGAGATAGTATCGCATGCTTAATGTGGGATGACTATAATAGGCATAGAATGCATGTTTAGTATTTGTATCTTCTTAGAAGTTGTCTAATGTTTTTGATGTGACATGAATACTTTGTGATTGAAGTTCTTGTAAATGTAAAGTTGATCTACTACTCTATATGACCGTGATGTTTCCTTGTCTCAGTAGTCAAATGATGTCTGTTATTGTGTTATTCTTTGTTTATCACAATTTCTTGTGTGGGATATGTTTGATAATGTAGTAATGGGCAAGACTAGAGAAGGGAAGTCCAAGCATTTCAGATGGTCAGGACCTATGGAGCATATGTTTTTAGATATACTAGCTGATGAGGCTTCCAAAGGGACAAACCTTCAACCACCTTTAAACCATCTTCTTTTGTTCGAGTTGCTCAAGCTATAAATGAGAAATTTGAGACTGAATGTGAGCCTGATCATGTGGACAATCATCTTAGAACTATTAAAAACAATTGGGCTACCATCCAAAAATTGTAGGTTAAGAGTGGATTTCAGTGGGACCATAACTTGAAGATGGTCATAGTTGTTCGAAAGAAAGTTTATGATGAAGAAATAACGGTAATGTGCTTTTCAGATTTCTATATAACTTAATACTTTTAGCATTTGATATCCAAAAATTGTGGGTTAGGTTTATGTACCTTGGCATGCTACAGTTTGTTATATCCAGGCAACTAGAAATTCATTGATTCAAGAGATTTATTATACATGCAGCATGTTGAGATATGTAGGAATTGGATGCTGCTATAATTTTGTGTTTTTGTGATTTTTCGTAGGCACATCCTACCCATGAGAAGTACTTGAACAAGAAAATCGAGATGTACGATGAACTTGCTTTGGTGGCTGGAAGAGACATGGCCATAGGATGCTTTGCAAAACAATTTGGAGACATCGACTTACCTTCTTTTGGCGATTTGGACTTCTCAACTGAACTAGATGATGGTAATGACAATACTACGAAAGGAATAGAAGATCCTTCAAGATTTAATAGAAAGCGAAGTCGTGCCACTAACAAGGATGATAGGTTTGCAATGCTCTCGGAGCAAATTGGAGATGTTGCTAATGCAATAAAAAAGATGAGTCAAAATCAATTGGATGTTGCTGAGCTCTACAAAGAAGTGATGGAGGTTGAAGGTTTTGATGAAGCTACCCTTGCACATGCCTTTGATTATCTAGTGGACAAGGAGAGAGTTGCAAAAGCATTCATTGTCAATAGTGTTAAGATGAAGAAGTTATGGCTCAAAGATTTCTTAAATAGAAGAGAAAGTGGATATTGACAAGCATCTGAATTTCAATGTTTGTTCTTGATATTGTCTGAACATTAGACTTGTTCTTTGGTTACTTGGAGTAGCTATTCAAGTAGCTAAGCATTAGACTTTGAATGTTTGTTCTTGATATTGTCTGGACATTGGACATTTAGTAACTAGGCTCTGAAAGTCGCCCAGCTCAATGACCTCCTCTTTTTCTCTGCTCAGCGTCTCCTTCAGTTTTGCCTTTTCTAGGTGAAAGCATGCCTTGTGACCGAGAATTTCTTATGTTGTCTTTAAGCAGTGTGTTCTCCGGTCTTTCTGCTGATTTGGTGTGGTTGTGATTGCTGATTGATGCCTCTGGCTTATCGCTTTCTGGGTGTTGAGAAGCAATTTGATGGTTGATGTCGATCAATGGGAGAGTTTTAATTTCACTGCCTGTTTTCTTGTGGGGTTCTCAGAAAGAGAAATCTTAGACGAGACCCACGTTTTCTGGGCGTCCGAAATCCCAAAATTCGGCCTTGATTTCGTGAATCAAAAGGGTTTAAAATTCGTTCTTCACTGTTGGGTTTTGGTTGAGAATGATGGGTAAGTATCTGCTCTGCGAGAAACTAGTGAGAGAGTCGATTTACTTTGTGGAAGAATAGCCATCTTCACATTTCTAGATGCAATGGTCAAGGCGCCTCCTTGATAAGTTGTTTACCATCGAGATCTTGTTATTTCACTGACCCGTCCTTTTGATTGATTGCTGAAATAATCGCGAATCACATGTTTGTTGCAATTAATGAGATCGTTTTGACTTGCTCTTGTAACCGAAAATTATGTCCATTTTCAGGAAAAAAAAATACGTGTATGAATTCAAGTTTCCTTTTCATTTTGCCGGTTCAAATTCTAGATTTATTAAACTGATCGAGAAAAATCCGTTTATAAAGTAACATGGACTCAACAAATTAATTTGGAAGTAAGAGTCACACTATTGTCAATTGTTAGATCAAATGTCATTTAATCATTTTTCAAATGCGATCCAAACACCAAAAAATACTTTCAGTCACGTATTACGACAAAAGAAAACTAACCATTTTCTTGGAAAATGATTTTCGGGAAAACATTTTCCAAAAACGTTACGTTTTCCGTGTAACAAACACACCTATAGTTTGGTTTCACAAATGACACACAATAAACTAGACTAAAAAGAGGTAGGCCTCATGATCATTGATCAGAGTCAGCTGAGTGTTTTTAGGACTTGTTTGTTTATGCTTTTTAGAAAGCAAAACTTTTTTACTGTCTTGTTAAAATTTAATACTATGTAAATTACTTATCAATTTTTATGTGCTGTGACAATTTTGTATATTTGAAGGAAAAAATGTATAATTGTGTTGGAAATAAAGATTAACTTAAACAAAGCATAAAACATAAAAATTTACCGATGCAAGCTGGAAAGTAGTTTTCATTATTTTTAATTTTGCTCGTAATAGCATAAAGCTTGAAATCCACTACTGGTGGTGAACCATATCATTGTCATTTTTATTTTATTTTTGTCAGAATATCATTGTCTTTTAATTGGAATGTTTCATCTTTTCCCTTTTTCCTTGTTTCTCTTAATTTTATTTTTCCGAAAGGTAATCAAAAAAAGTGTAAGGTGACATGTTATTGAAGCAAAGGAAAAAATTTTCACTTATGTTGGCTGACGAATCAGAATCACCATGTAGTGATGGCTAGCCAGGGCCCGCGGGAGCCAAGTCGACATAATTTAGTGGAAGTCGAAGTCTAAGTAAACGAAAAATATAAAACACCTGTACCTAAGAGAGGAAAAGAAAAAATAATTGACATCAAGATTTCTGATATAAAAAAAGGGAAAAATTAGATAATTACCAAAAAAAAGAGAGAGAGAAAATTGCTCCTAGCGAATTGCGTCAGAAGCAAACCTACTATTCTATGATAGGATGCTTTTGAGTGGCCTGATCTTTATAGTCATAGTCATGAACCAAGTGCTGCTTTTGTTTTTTTTTTTTTTTTTTTTTTTTTTTTTTTTTTTTTTTTTTTTTTGTGTTTTCCCAGTTACGTTATAGTACTATTATAAGCCAAAAGCAAGAAGAAAACAAATCTAAAAAAAAACTGGATTGTTGACTATTTCAGGTGCTCTCTAAATTTAATTAGATATGCATTTCTAAAAGAAGATTGGGAAAATAGAAGTTTATGAAACTTTGTTAACCAATATTCATTTAGGCTGGATGATTTATTTATGTAATCATTTATTGAATTAAAATTTACATACAAGGAAAATTAAAATTATTATCAAATTGTAAAATTTGTTAATGCAATCCATAACCGGATTGAATTGTCGAAATAGGGAATTTCCTAACATGGAGAAGCCTAAAAATCTCAAACAAATCAAGATTGGTATAAAATAATCTCAAATTAGATAATCAATGGTTGCAAACTAGGCAGCAAATAATCAAATCGAATTGGTTCGAGAAATGACCTAGTTTGAAGTATTTGATTCCAAGAGTCGGGACCGGCAACAAGGAGCTTTAGGGTGACCAGCGAGGAGGAACGTCAGGACCAAAGTAGCAACGGCAATGATTCAACAATGTTGAAGATATAATTGAAGATTCTGACCTTGGCGTTGATTGTGATTGATTTAGCAGATTTATAATTGTCTTAGTTAATAGGAAATTATGATTCTTTGTATATTATTTCCTAAATTCCTTGTATTCTTACACTATAAGTGAATCACTGTAATTGTACATAATACACGAATATACTGGAAAAATTCTCTCACTTCATTCATCTTTACTTTGTGTCATGGTATCAGAGCAGCCCTTCATCTTGGCCTAGCTTTTGCAAATTCCAGCTTCTGCAAATCAAGAATTGTCTTCGCTCTTTTTCTAAGGTGTTATTGCAATTCTTCATTTTGAAAAACAAATCAGCCAAGCGATTAGGAATTCAATTTTACCATGGCAAAAGATAAGAACATCGAGAGTTCTTCAACAGAGGAGAATCCCCATAATCCAAACTTATTATCGTCGGATGTTACCATCCTACTCGAGGAGGAACGACCAGCCATTCAAGGGCAACTTCCTGCTTCGGGTCAAATCTCCGGCCCCATTCAATGTGCTCCCCACGTTTCATCCAGTTCAGTGGTATCCCATCCAAACCCAATGGGGCACTGGACCCGGACAAGCGTGGGTTCAGCACCAACCTGGTGAAGCCAGTTATTCAGGGCTCACAAATTAGCCCAGCGTAAACCATCCAGCTCCTTTGTCAGATGAGAGTGACCCAACGACTAATTCAGGACCACCAAATCAGGGTCACAAACCCGGATCTTTGCCGAGTCAAGGGACAACCACCTACCTAACCTACCCACCCGGTTTCTTGCCATACACCTTCCCTATTGGCAATGGTAGTCGCCCTAAACCAGGTGATCCTCTCTATACCTCACCCGCCGACGGATTGGAACTTCGCCTCATCAAGTAACAACACCTAGAGGGGGCTAATAGGTGTGAAGAAAAATTTTCGCACAGTTTAGTAGAAGTATTTGCTTTTAAAAAATGATAGACTTTGAATGAATTCAGACTTTAGCAGTTAGATAAAACTACGAACAAAATAAAGGAGCTCAAGGAAGAGAATAAGAACACAAGATTTATAGTGGTTCGACTTAGATCAAGCCTACATCCACTCTCCCACGCTGACAACCCACTAGCTGGATTCTACTAAGAAACAAAATAGATTTTATAACTTGGTGATCTCAACTTCACAATGAAGAGTTTGCTTCTCTTTCACGAAGTCACACTATATGTTTTTCTCTCTTTTGAGTACAACTTTGAGCTCAGTAATTGGAGTAACAAGGAAATGGAAAGCTTCAAACTTTGAAATTTCTCTTTCATGCACTCTATTGAACAACTGGAGAGTCCTCCTTACATACTCCTTCATGCTTTCTCAACTGTTGGCACTTTCCAAAGGAATTCTTCCAATCTACCCATTGGATAGAATCAATCAAGGAGATCTCGAGTTGTTTGAAGATTGTGATGAAAGCCCGCCAATCCCGTTCGCCCATACAATCAGGATCTTAGTTTCCATAAGTAAATACTTTCCAAGTTTACTTACAATCCGAGAAGATTGGAGTATGAAAATTGATTCCCTTAAAGATACCTAATCATGTGGGTGCTAAATCCAACTAGAAAACCATACATAAGCCATACGAATCAAACTCTTGAAGAAATAAAATAAATTTCACATTTGGATAAATCTTCATTTTTCAGTAGCGTTCAGTATACAATTTGTCAGTGTGTCAAACTTTGACACTAACATCTGGAAGTCTTCATAATAGACTTTGGATAAGTTTTATCAACTTCAAAACAATAACGGAGTTTTCTCATACAATATCCCCATTTTTGATAGTGACAAAACTTTTCTGCAGATTTAAGAACTTTTGACCTGCAAAACAACTCTTAAGCAGTACATGATATCTTATGAAAATAAGTTGATTAAGATTTGGATATGATCGATTCTGCAACAACAGAAAACAAGTTAATCTTGCAAATATAAAATAAATATCAAGACTTAAACAACTATCCATCCAAAATATTTACCGCAAAAGTAAGTTGTCTCGTAAAGGTCAAACAAAATAAAAACATAATAATAGAATAAAAGTCCAACAAAAGTTAAAGTCAAACAAGTCAAATATGCACGTCCTCCCCCTTTTTGTCAACAGCAAAAAGTGGAGAAATTAAAAAAATAGATAAAGATAAGTGAAATCAGGTTTGTTTGGGAATTCAAACGAGCTGGAAAACCCCCATCGACTGAATTGTCTCCTCCAGCTTTTCGCATTGTCTCCTTTAGCTTCTCAACATCTTCAACCTTGGCAGTCTCTTTTAACTTGTTGTTATAAATCTTGAACTTGAAGGTTAGAAGCCTGTACCTTTTCATGAAGAGAATCTGAAGTAGATTTTAATGCAGATTATAGGTTTTTCATCTCAAACTCCATACCATATTGCTGTGCTTTTAACTCCAGAAGGAGCTCTAGCAGCCTTTGAAAGTTTGCAGTAGTTTCTGTTTGTGCACCAATTTCAGCCAAATTAATTCGAGGAGTGTTCAGAATTGAGGGAACATCAGCATGTCGAACAGCATGACTTGGAGAGGATGCCTCAATATCAGCTTCAGGAAAATGGGAGGCATAGATATCCTCTGGATCGGCAGGAGATCTATTAACATCATCACTTGTAAAAAGAGGAGAAGAAGAAGTACCTATTTTCTCACGAACTCCCTTTATTTCAGTGGCTATAGGTGGAGAAAGGAATTCTTCTTCTTGTTCCTTCTCAATTTCAGTACCAGAGTGATGTTCTTTTTCGGTTTGAGCTCCTACAGTTCCATTCCTTGTTTTCTCTGAATCGCCAGACAAGGATATTGCAAAAGTGGGTTCATGGGAGTCATCCTGACCCTCTTCGTCTTCAGCTTCTCTTCCTTCTTCTCTTGCTTTTCTTCTTGCTTCTTCTCTTTCCTCTGTTCCTTCTTTGTGTTCTCTTCCTTCTTTGTCCTATTGCTACTCAAAACTGACAAAACTCTGAAGATTTTTCAAGGCAAAGGCAAAGATAGTAAGATCATCCTCATCCTCTTCGTCCTGTAGGATAAGAGATCTTTTCTTCTTGGCAGGTTCACGCATAATTTCCTTACCTTTTTCTTTTTGTAGCAGAGTCTTGCTTGGTTTTGCTAGGGGACTTTTCCTTCAAGTGCTCTAGGGCCTTGTTCAGTTCTTTCAACCTCATCTTGGATACCATCTTCAATCGTATAACCATAGGAGCAATAGTTCGAACACAAAGAGAGGCTGGAAACTCAATCTGAAAATGTCTGAACAGTTGTGTGACCAACATTGAGTAAGAGAGCTGTCCCTTATCCTTTACAACATTCCTATACATATGCATCAAGATTGTATGAGGCAAAGAGAAATTCATTGCATTACTGATGGCAAACATCAGTTTGGCTTCAGATAGCAAAAAATCAGTCTTTGATGTTGACTTTGGTCGGATGCAGTTTATCACGACTTTATGGAGTAAAATATTTGAGGCATATAGTCTGGAATAAGTGATGCCTCCTTTAGGGAGTCTGTCCCTAACAAAAAATCTTGTCGCATGTCCAATCGAGATAGTTATTGGTTGGAAACTACTCATTTCCACCCCAATAATATCAGCCAACGTGTCAACATTTACCACAAAGCTTTTTATCATGCACAGTTAATTGAAATATATTCGGAGTAAGAAAAGACAAGTTCGAATAGAAATATGCAGTCAACTTAGGGTATGCAATAGTACTCTCAGAGCAAAAATTCTCCAGTTGAAGGAGAGCAAACTTCTCTCTCAGGTTCACTTTTACCGAATCCAGAAAATCAAAATCAACCGATCGAGAGTTCATCACCCCTCTTTTCAACAATTTGGAGTAAACCTTTTTGTGATCCTTAGAACGAAAAAGACTCGTTCCATCACCAGTCACCTCAGTAGCAATGCCCATTCTCGGTTGGAAGTTCGAAAGCATCCTTTTATCATCGTCTTTGCTTTCAGGCTGATTGAAAGAACTAAAACGGGGATCAACTGGAAAGTTTTGAAACGCCCTATCTGCCGTTCCTTCCAATGCTATTCCTAATCTTTCCATCGCTTGCAAGAACAGAGTCTCATTCTTATATCATTTTTCTCTTAGAAATTCATCGATAAAAGACATAGGAGTACCACCCTACTTCAAATGAGAGTAAAGCTTGTAAAGAACCTGGGGTTTCAAGGTTCCGAGAGGTTCTACGTCTTCCTTAACTTCCTCTTCCACTGATTTGCGCAGAGGATTCTATGTAGCATGTTGTGGAGAGTGTTGTGGAGACTCTTCTTCCTCGGTCAGATCAAAATGTGTAGGACCCTCAGGCATATTCCGTGGTCCCCTGCTTGAGATTCGAGATGACTTCCTTTGAAAATACATTTTCGTGGTCTTGGAGGATTTCACGAACACGTTCGAGTGAAAAAGTTGAAAACTTGCGTAGCAAACTTGAGAGTAGAGATGAGAGTGTAGAGAGAGTAAAGAGTCTGTATTTAGGGTTTCGAAAAGATGTGAATGTAGAAAAAAAAACTCGACGATATATAAAGGAAGTAAAACGGGGTAATCGAACCATCATAGGGAAATAGAAAACTGCATTTTTCAAAAATAAAAACTGCCAAAAATTTAAAAATTCGAAAAAGACAATTTCTAAAAATAAAATATTCAAGCAACGATTCAAATATCAACATACCTTTTCGGAATTTTCATACTAAAATTAATTTACCTACATTGAAGAGATATTAACTTACAAAAGCAACTTCTAGTCATTTTGAGTCTGATCAACTTCAGACTTTAACCGGTAGAAGATAAAATATTTAGTTTGGTGCGAATAGACTCAAATATATTTTTCTTCAGAGGCTTTGTAAATATGTCTATCAATTGATTTTTCGAGTTAATGAACTGAATCATAATCTCCCCATTTTTGACATGATCTCTTATGAAAAGGTGTTGAATCTTTATATGTTTTGCCCTTGAATGAATAATTGGATTCTTGGTGAGATTAATGGCACTGATGTTGTCGCATATTATCTCAGTGTATGATTCTTCAATTCCAAAGTCTCTTAACTATCGTCTTATCCACAAAATTTGAGAACAACAGCTTCCAATAGCCACATACTCTATTTCTGCTGTTGATAGAGCTACAGTACTCTGCTTCCTTGAGAACCAAAACACCAGCATGCTGCCCAAATAGCTTGACAAGTACCTGAAATACTCTTTCTATCAATTTTACAACCTGCTAAATCTGCATCTGAATATCCAAGAAGAATAAAGTCTCCTTATTTGGGATACTACAGACCTAGCTTTGGAGTAGTTGCAATTTATTTGATGATGCGTTTTGTAGCACTTAAATAAGATTCTTTGGAATCTGATTGAAATCTAGCATATAAGCAAAGACTAAACAAAATGTCAGGTCTAGATGTAGTAAGATAAAGAAGAGAACTTATAATGCTTTTGTAAAGCTTCTGGTCTACTTTCTTTCCTCCTTCATCTTTGTCCAGCTTCGAAGAACTTGACATTGGTGTCTCTGCCTTCTTGCAATTCTCCAATCCGAATTTCTTGATGAGATCTTTCGCATACTTCTCTTGGTGAACAAAGATACCTTTCTTCGATTGTCTAACTTGCAATCCCAGAAAGAAAGTTAACTCACCCATCATATTCATCTCAAATTCATCCTGCATACATCTAGAGAATTTCTTGCATAGATTTTTATTAAAGGATCCAAAGATAATATCATCAACATAAATTTGAACCAGCAGAAAGTCTTAACCCTCTCTTTTTATGAACAAAGTAGTATCTACCTTTCCCTTAACAAAACCATTTTAGGTTAGAAATTTACTTAACCTTTCATACTAGGCTCGAGGTGCTTGCTTCAGTCCATACACGGCCTTTTTTCAATCTGTAGACTGAGTTTGGCTTTCTTGGATCTTCAAATCCTGGTGGTTGTTCCACATAGACTTCTTCTTGGATGAATCCATTGAGGAATGCACTCTTTACATCCATATGGAATAACCTGAAATCTTTATAACAAGCAAAAGCAAGTAATAGTTTAATTGCTTCTGACCTCGCTACTGGTGCATAGGTCTCATCATAAGCTATCCCTTCTCCTTGTTTATATCCTTTGGCCACGAGTCTTGCTTTGTTCCTGACCACTTTTCCTTTTTCGTCCACCTTGTTCCTAAAAACCTATTTTGTCCCGATAACAAACTTACCTTTAGGTTTAGGAATTAGCTCCCAAACATCGTTGATGCTGAACTGTCTAAGCTCTTCTTGCATAGCTTCAATCCATTTTTCATCAGACAGGGCTTCTTCTACACTTTTGGGTTCAATCTCAAAAACAAGTGCTAGGGCACTAGACTCTTCTCGCCTTTTGGATCCGGTGCGAATTCCTTCAGCAATATTGCCAATGATGAGATCTGTGGAATGACTTGACTTATGCTTCCAGTTGCTGGTTGATTTGAGAGTCTGTTGATCCTCTACTTCGGTTGAATCTTCTAGATCTACTTGTTGCTAATCTCTAGAAGTCTGAACTTCTTCTAAGGAAGTAGACTTTGTAAGGTCTGAAACAGGTTCAGACTCTTCAAGTTGAGTCTGGTTTGGTTGAGTCTCTTCAAATTTGACATTCATGGATTCTTCCACAGACCGAGTCTTCTTGTTAAATACTCTATATGCTTTGCTTGAGGTTAAGTAGCCAAGGAAAATTCATTCGTCTGACTTTTCTTCAAACTTCCCAGTTCGATCATTTGGATTTTTCAAAACATAACATTTACAACCGAATACATGGAAGTAATAAACATTTGGCTTCTTCCCTTTATACACTTTATAAGGAGTTTTCTCTAAAATAGGCATCAAGAGCACTCTGTTGATAATATAGCAAGCTGTAAAAACTACTACAACCCAAAATTAAGAGGAAATTTTGCCCTCAATTAAGAGGGTTTTGGCCATCTCCCGTAAAAGTCTATTCTTCCTTTCCGTGACCCCATTTTGTTCTGGAGTGGATAGAGAAGAGAAAACATGCTGGAAACTAGATTCATCGCAGAACTTCGCAAAGTCTTAATTTTCAAACTCACCTCCATGGTCTGTTCGTATACTCGAAATAGCATATCATTTTTCATTCTGAACCTTCTTGGTAAACTTTAAGAAATGAGAGAAAGCTTCATACTTATTTGCCAGAAAGTAAATGTAAGTAAAGCGAGAGTAATCATCCACGATTACTAGACAATATCTATTTCCACTCATACTTTTAGTTCTAGTTGGTCCAAAAGGTCCATATGCAGAAGCTGCAAAGCTCGATTGGTAAAAACTTGATTTACATGTTTAAAGGAACTTTTAACCTATTTTCCCAAAACACATGGAGTGTATAATTCAGACTTTTGATAAGTCAAGTTGGGAAGACCACGAACAAGCTTCTTGGAAGAAATCTTGGCAATCTGCTTCATATTAACATGGCCAAACTTTCGATGACAAAGATTTGCTTCATCTTGAATGGATATAAGACATTGAGAACTTTCTAGTTTTATATCCAGAAGGTAAATATTCCCATGCCTTCGTCCAATGAAAGATTGAGAGAAGTCTTTACTCATTCCCGAATAGATGCCTTCTTGAAATTTTATTTTGAATCCAGTATCACAAAGCTGACTTATGCTGATTAGATTGTAATTCTGACCTTCCACCAGGGAGACATTATTAATAGTCAGGCTTCTAATCTTCACGGTTCCACTTCCAACAATTCTTCATTTGTTGTTCCCACCAAATGAAACTTTTCCACCATTTATTTGAATAAGTTATATAAAGCAACTCGAATCTCCTATCATGTGTCTCGAACAGCCACTATCCAAATACCATTTAATCTTCCTCTTAATAGTCACCTATGATAAAAAAGGAACTCAAGCTTTCTTTGGTACCCATATTCTCTTGGGTCTAAGAGAGTTAGGGTTAAAAATAGTATTTGCCCAATCCCTCTCAACAGGTCTCCAAACTTTGGGACATTCCTTCTCGAAATGTTTTGAGCTGTTACACTTTGAACATTTGAGAGCACTTCGGCCAACAGGTTTTACAAAAACTCTTTGAAAATAATTTTTGTAAGATGTCTTTGTAGGTCTTTGTTTGAGTCTCTCTTTTACTTTAGGGAAATCAATTAATGGAATGGTTTCTGAAGTCATACCCAAACTAGATTTGTTAAAATAAAGTTTTTGTTCTGAAAGAATTCTCTCCAACTTCTCAAATCCTTTTGAAAATCTTTTTTGTGATATTTGAAATATCTTCTTTCAAAAGGCATTTCCTTTGAAAGAGAATCATAATTTACTTTCAAATCAACAAAAATTTTATCTATACTTTCAAATTTTTCTCTCCAAGAAGTTTCATGTTGCCTCAGCTTGGAATTCTCCCTTTTTAGTTCGGAAATCCTTTTAAGAGAGGTTTTGAGACTGAGACTGAGTTTATCTATATACTTCAAGACTTTAATAGGAATTTTTCAATTAGTAACCTCAACTTCTTTGTTTGAGTCTGAATCATAATATGTATCAAAATTTGAGTCTGATTCTGAATTGGCCATCATACATATGTTGGCATATTATTCATCACTTTCCTCGCACTCGGTATCATTCCAAGGTTTTGCTTTGAGAGCCTTTTTGTATTTCTCAGTTCTTCCTTTCTTTTTCTTCAACAAAGGGCAATTGGGTCTGATATGCCCATTTTTCTTACATTCGAAGTATATTACATCTTTGTTGGTTTTATTGTCTTCAATCAATTTCTTTTGGAAATTTTGAGTGCTCTGCTTCTTCCAGTTGAATCTTCGTCCCTTCTTATTCAACTTTTTGAACTTCTTAATCATAAGCACTAGCTCCTCATCGTCCATGTCATCTTCTGAATCTATATCATCAGAATCATCGTTAGATTTTAAAGCAATTGACTTTTTACCTTTTGAATCTTCTTCCTCATTGATATGCTCCACTTCATATGATTAAAGTATGCCTACTAATTCGTCTACTGAAAGAGGCATGATCCTCTGGGTTTCTCTAATTGACATATTCACGTGATTCCAATCTTTGGAGAGTCATCGCAGCAATTTATTGACCTTCATTGGTCCTGAGATTGGCTATCCTTGATATGCCAATCCATTCAGGATTTCAGTGAAACGACTTAACATATCAATGATAAATTCTCCAGGCTTCATCTTGAAGGCTTCATACTGTCTGAGTAGAATGTTGATTTTCATTTCCTTTACTCAATCAATTCCTTCATAGGTAACGTGCAATCTGTTCCAAACTTCTTTCGTTGTTTCACAAGAAGAAATTTGGTTATACTCAGCAGGAGATAAAGCACAGTATAAAGAGTAGATAGCTTTAGCATCAAGAGCTTGTCTCATGGTTATTTCTGCTTGTGTCATTTCGCTAGCATCTACAACTTCATTTCCTCTTTCTGAGGTTGATGTAGCTTTGGAATTGATCCCTTTTTCTACCACATCCCATTCCAGGGGATCTTTCGATCTCAGAAATGCCTTCATTTTGTTTTTCCACACATTATACTCATTCCAATCGAAGTAAGGAGGTCTGGTGTTGCTCTGACCTTCGACCAATCCTAGAGCCAAAATACTAGCCATAGATCATTAGCTTAGAAGTAAAAACACTTCAATAAAATAAGCACACAAGCTCTGATACCAATTGAAATGGCTAGTAACAACACCTAGAGGGGGTGAATAGGTGTGAAGAAAAATTTTCGCACAATTTAGTAGAAGTATTTGCTTTTAGAAAATGATAGACTTTGAATGAATTCAGACTTTAGCAGTTAGATGAAACTACGAACAAAATAAAGGAGTTCAGGGAAGAGAATAAGAACACAATGTTTATAGTGATTTGGCTTAGATTAAGCCTACGTCTACTCTCCCACACTAACAGCCCACTGGTTGGATTCCACTAAGAAACAAAAGAGATTTTATAGCTTGGTGATCTCAACTTCATAGTGAAGAGTTTGTTTCTCTTTCACAAAGTCACACTATATGTTTTTCTCTCTTTTGAGTACAACTTTGAGCTCATTAATTGAAGTAACAAGGAAATGGAAAGCTTTAGACTTTGAAATTTCTCTTTCATGCACTCTATCGAACAACTGGAGAGTCCTCCTTAAATACTCCTTCATACATTCTCAACTATGGGCACTTTCCAAAGGAATTCTTCCAATCTACCCGTTGGACAGAATCAATCAAGGAGATCTCGAGTCGTTTGAAGATTGTGATGAAAGCCCATCAATCCTGTTCGCCTATACAATCACGATCATAGTTTCCATAAATAGATACTTTCCAAGTTTACTTGCAATCCGAGAAGATTGGAGTATCGAAATTGATTTCCTTAAAGATACCCAATCATGTAGGTGCTAAATTCAACCAGAAAGCCATCCATAAGCCATACAAATCGAACTCTTGAAGAAATAAACAAAATCTTGCATCTGGATAAGTCTTCATTCTTCAGTAGCATTCAGTCTGGAATTTGTCGGTGTGGGCAGACTTTGACACAAAGTCTAGGAGACTTCAGACTTTGACACTAAAGTTTGGAAGTCTTCATAATAGACTTTGGATCAGTTTTGTCAACTTCAAAACATTAAAGGAGTTTTCTCCAACACCTCCAGCTCACCGGGTTGGACAATTATACCACCTGGGCTCGAGATCTCTGTTGGGCGCTCGTCACCAAAGACAAGGACAGCTTCCTTGACGGAGCCTTCCCTTTCCGACAGAGGAATGCAACCAGAGACACTAGCGGAGATGCAATCATTTAGTTCGTACCTAGATCGGCAATTGTCTCGCCCCCGACTTCGTGGCTGTGCTTCCACCATCCTAAGATGCGAAGCGATTCTGGGACAGCATCAAGGAGATGTACGGACGCCTTGACCGAGTGAAGCTTTTCACCATCACCCAAGCACTAATGAAGTTGAAGTAAGGGAACCTCTCGATTACCACTTACTTCAATCGCCTCTTTGCCCTATGGAATGAACTTGAGGTGGCTGAAGAACGCCTGCAAGGACCCGAGAGTACATTAATGCAATATAAAGAAATCAAAGAACAAGAGAAGGCTATGAGATTCTTATTCATCATAAATGAGTCCTATTCAGCGTTTCAATCTCAAATTCTTGCAATGGATCCTCCACCGCCCCTCGGCCGCATATATCAGCTGGCGGTCTAGGAGGAAAATCACTGCCTTGCTGCAATAGAACATACCCAAGGAGGAGAAGGGATGAGTCTCGTGGCTTTTTCCTCTAGAGTCAGCTCTAGCGAGATGGCCGAAAGTCTTGCAGGTGGTGGACCTCATGAAGTCGTTAGATACCCAAAAATGGGTTCTGTGGCTGCGGCAAGGAGAAAGAGTGAAGAGAACACTAGGGTTCCCCATACAGATGGTTGGGATCGTCGCTCAGCAATGGACGGCCTAGATCAAAAGATGGGAATGAGCAGCTGGGGTCAACGCTCGCTGATGGACAGTCCAAGATCATGCGCTGGAATGGACGGCTCAGGATCACACGCGCTGATAGACGGCCTAGGATCGTCGCTCAATCTGATCGGATTGGAAGGGCCTTATCAGGCCGCGTCTATCCCTTACAAGGGATCTTACGATCCACGTCAGGCCATGTCATCAGGAAAAATCAGTGGGCAAAATGGTAAATTCAAAAATAAATATTTCGAGTATTGCAAACGCCCCCATCATACTATTGAGACATGTTGGAAACTCTATAGAAAGCCTATTAACAAAAACAAAAAAGAATCATCAATGTATCAGGTTTCTACAAAAAGGACTAACGGGGAACAGTAGACGATTAACCAGGATAAATACCAACGTATTGTTGAAATCCTGAATCAGCTGAAAACCAACGACAATGGCACGGGGTTCTTAGGTACTTTTCTTCACAAGGAGAATTTTTTTCTGTTGATGCATGGATAATCGGTACAGGAGCTAGTGACCACATAATTTGCAATGAGCATTTAGTTTCCCATGTGGATAGAAAATCACAATCTCCCATATCAGTGCGTCTTCCAAATGGAAACGTCATCCATGTTACTAAGATTGGAACTATTCATCTTGGTCCAAACTTTGTCCTCAAGAACGTGCTATACATTCCTAATTTTGAATTCAACATACTCTCTGTCTCAAAAGTTTGCACAAATAATTCATGTCATGCCATATTCAGTTTTGACAATTGTTTCTTTCAGGACCATTCGACTAGGAGGCTGATGGGCTTGGGTAGTGTTGCACAAGGATTATATTTCTGGATTGATTCCCTAGGAGATTTAGAATTATTGAATAAAAAGCATCTCTTGTAATGCTATTAGTAGAAATACAAATCTCATTTTTCATCAAAGATTGGGTCATAGTGCTTGTTTTCCACATCCTGAATGTCCAGTATGTCCTTTGGCTAAACAATCTAGAAAATCCTTCATGTAAGTACTTCTCAAGCCGATAAACCCTTTTTTCATTACTCCATATGAATATCTAGGGCTCTTATCATATCCCATTTCTTCCTTACGATTGTTGATGATGATACACGGGGCACTTGGGTCTATCTTATGCAGTCAAAAAGTCAGACTTTTGCTCATCTATCGAATTTCGTTTCTTTAGTTAAAAACCAATTCGATATATATGTGCAACGAATTTGTACAGATAATGAGCGTGAATTCTTTACTTCTGATTGCATCAAATTTTTGTCTTCACATGGAATACTTCATGAAAGCTCATGTACTTACACTCCACAACAAAATGGAATTGTTGAGCATAAACATAGACATCTCTTGGAAGTAGCTCGTGCATTAAAATACCAAGCTTCTATTCCAAAGGCTTTCTGGGGAGATTGTGTGGTCACAGCTGCTTATCTGATCAATCGTATGCCAACTAGAATCCTTAATGGTAAAAGTCCTTTTAAGATGCTATACAAGAAACAACCAAAAAGTGATCATCTTCGAGTATTTGGTTGTTTATGCTATGCGACAAATGTTGGTCTCTTGGATAAAATGGGTCCCCGTGCTACCCAATGTGCTTTCATGGATACCCTACACTTTAAAAAGGATATAGAGTTATGGATATCTCTACTGGGAGATTCTTTATAAGCAGAGATGTCACATTTCACGAGGATATATTCCCATTCAAAGATATAACATCTTCTATAACTCCACCATCAGAAGGCAAGCGCCCTTTTCTATCTAAGGCAGACTTGTCCATGGCATCACAATACCTATTGGCCATCCCAGGAAAATCAATGCGAGTTATACAGGAGCCATATGTCTCTCCAGCTTCATCTGAATTTGGATCACCAGCCTTATCTCAAGCATTATTTGAGGAAGTTCCTGCAACTATGGCTTCACCCGACTATATAGAGGCTTCTCCAGTGTCGCCACATTTGGCAGTTGATCAACCTCGGCGTTCTGGTCGACAAACTCGCCCACCTACTTGGACAAAGGTTCTTCAGATACAAAATACCATGTCTCTTAATACGTCTCATTTAGTCGGTTATTACCAGAGCACATGTGTTGCATTAGTTGTCTCTCAGAAGAACGAGAACCATCTTCTTTTTATGAAGCATCGTGTGATCCTCAATGGCAACGTGCCATGGAATCATAACTTAACGCACTAATGGAGAACCATTCTTGGGATATTGTTCCACTTCCCCCACATCAGAAACCAATCGGATGTAAATGGGTATATAAAATCAAGTTTAAGGCTGATGGTTCCATTGAACGTTGCAAAGCTTGCTTGGTGGCCAATGGTTTTACACAAAGAGAAGGTTTTGATTATCATGAGACTTTCTCTCCCGTTGCAAAAGAAGTCACTGTCTGATCCTTCTTATCTATTGCTGCCATTCATAATTGGCAGTTGCATCAAATGGATCTCCACAATGCCTTCCTCCATGGTGATCTCGATGAAGAAATATATATGGAGCTTCCACAAAGATTACGCAGACAGGGGGAGTCTTGGGTATATCATCTACGTAAATCCCTATATGGATTGAAACGGGCATCTAGACAATGGTATTCCAAGTTTACTACTACCCTAACCAATGCAGGTTTTCAGCATTCTAAGCATGACTATGCCCTATTTACATGGAATGCAAGTAATTCATTAATTTATTTATTGATATATGTTGATGATATACTTGTGATGGGAAATAATGACTCTCATGTTGCAAAATTCAAAGAATATTTGCATTCTACCTTTCACATCAAGGATTTGGGACCTCCCAAATATTTTCTTGGTATTGAGATTGCTCGTTCTAACAAGGGTATCAATCTTAATCAAAGGAAATTCCTCTTAGAAATCATTTTAGAAGTGGGATTGTCAAGGTGTAAGCCAACTGTCATACCAATTGAACAGAATAGCAAGTTGACTACTCATGAATACAACATGATTTCCTCTTTATCTATTGATGGCTCTTTGCTCAAGGATCCATGTCACACCTCGAACCTTGGGGACACACACATCCCTCGGCAGTCAATTAAAATGCGACATTCCCAAGACGTGTCGCCGATCCTTTTCTTTTTATCTTTTAATTAAGCACATGCGGAAGCGAATTAAACAAACACCCTGACAACCATTAAACACGGGGATAGTAAGAACATATGCTACACCTTTTTCATAAACCACACTTTATAAACACATCAAGTTAGCCCTACAAGTCTATATACAGAAGTCCGACTCAAAAAGAAACTACTGGGCCACCTAAGCTCCTGACCCTTCAGCCTCAAGCGCTGAGTTCTCCATAATATCATCCAGTATATCGACGTCCATGGGGTGGAGTACCTCTTCCTCCTCGGTTTCAATGGTAGGTCCGTCAAAACCCTCAAAGGGAACCACCTGAGCCCTGTTAGGTTCATTAATGAACCACGCTTGGAATCGATGAGGTACTAAGTGAGGTAGGCCCCCATCGACCCAAATAGTGGTCACCATGAGCTCACAGTTCCAGGTGGTCCCGATAATGAGGAAAAATGTAGACTCGGACTCCATCTCCCATGGCCACCCAAAACAGACGTGACATATCTCCATCTAAGGATCTGAAAATTTTGAACAACGATGGGGTAAAATAAAATCTCAGCTAGTCAATACCCTAAACCCCGATTAAGACGAGAATTCACTCAGACGTAGCCTAAATAGGCGTCGCACACAAACTTACCTCGTCTCAACACCTCCTTGCACATTAGCTCATCACATACATCATATGCATACAACAAACGTATTTAATAATTGGAACACCTCAATTCATTCTCAAACAATCACATGGGTCCCAATTATAAGGTCAAACTGCTATGACACATCTCATTTCGTGCCACACAATTTTGTCTCATAATCAAGTGTAGCTATCTCAATCACTCAAGCGTGTCCCAGTTATTCATAACCCATTGACCATGGCCAACTCAATAGTCAGTGGTCATCTGGCATAACTGAGCATCGTCCCGCTCAGTTGAGCACGACAACATCTACATCTAGACGACATTCCATAAAGGAGTATCGGCCCAGCCTCCATTGCGACCATCATCCGTTGACAAAGGGCATTTGAACTTAATCAGGCATCACCACCCCAACTCCTGTTGGGTGACGATTTCCGATAGCGATCACACGCACATCCACATTTGGCCAAGAATATCGTGCTTTGTACTTAAATACTCCATATCTCAAATAATGGACTTGGCCAATTTTCTTCGTATTAAAAATCATCATAGTAAAATAATCGTACGTGGTCACACATTTAAATCAAACCAGGAAGCGTGATACGCTCTCCTTTCAAAATTCCACAATTTTATATAGTATATAAAATTTTGGCGTCAAAAATTGACACCCAGTATTTTTCTAATTAAATACCATAAATCAAATTTTGCAATAATAATTCACAACGATCATCAAGCACTCAATTGCATAAATAAACCATCAATTTCACATATAAATTCAACCACGATGATCAGTGTAAACTTCTAATAAATGGCTATCCCGTCACAATTTACGCTAATTATAATTTAAAAAATTAATTGCAAATTATTTAAACTAATCCACTTAAATAATCTAAATAAGCTAACCGAACTAACCTAATTGAGCTAACTAAACTAATCTAACTAGGCTAACTACATCAACCTAACTAAGCTAACCAACTAACCTAACTAATCACCCTAACAAAACTATTTCATCTAACTAGCCATCCTAACTAACTAGTTACACTAACTAGGATTAACACTAATCCTTAATTAACACTAATTAACATACTAAGTGTAATTAACTTCCTAATCCGAGATTAGGACATTAACTCACTAGAATTCAATGGCAACGGGTTCACGGCAATAGCAGCGCGAAGACGGTGAAGACCCGAGCTTACGGAGTCTCCAACAGAGGGTTGATCCGGGCTAAAAACCACAAGGGACT
The DNA here is from genome assembly GCA_014182545.1 of Eucalyptus globulus. NCBI lineage: Eukaryota > Viridiplantae > Streptophyta > Magnoliopsida > Myrtales > Myrtaceae > Eucalyptus > Eucalyptus globulus. Next base: position 32,607,529 of record CM024723.1, read on the forward strand.
CATGGCCAGGGGTTGTTGGGTTCGGTGAGGCTAAGCTAGACTCAGCTGGGATGGGGCTGGCTGGAAGGTGGCGAACGAGAACAGCTGCTGGCGATCTGGCGTGGAGACGGCCAGGACGCGGACATGGACTGGGTGGACTAGCTAGACGAATGGCTGAGGGCGTGAGGCGAAGAGGCGAGTGGCAAGGCTGGCGAACGGTTAGGGGTGCGGTTGGGCTGGTGACGCGGCAGCAGGCGGACGGTAATTGTTGATTGGCGCGAAGGAGTTGCGATGGTGGAGGTGAGGTGTTGTGGTGGTGCTAGCGGCAAACAGAAAAATGAGGCTGCAGCAAGGAATGAAAGTGGAGAAGAAGGAGAAGCAACGAGGGGGTTCGACCAAGGCTGAGCACGCACAAGAGGGGAGGAGAGAGGGGAGAAAGGAGAATGCAAGTCAACAAGCTAGCCAATGGAAGCCTTGGAGAAATATCCCATGCACTCAAGTGCACGGCCTCAAAGTCTTCAATCCTCTTTGTCAAGGCATCAACCAATGGCTAATTTCTTCTTATTTCTTCACAAAACAACTTCATTTTGATGGCCAAAATGCTAAGGAAGTTGCCCATACAAATTTCCCTTCAACTCTTTACATAACAATTCAAATTGGTGGCCAAATTAAGCCTTGAAGCTGCCCATCCGAATTTTCATAAATTCTTTTTGCCGAATTTGATTTTTCCGCAAAATTCCGAACTCGACGGAATTTTTCCAAAAGATGAGGCAAGGTCCTAAAAGTAAATCGCGACACACTCGAATGTCCGATTCCTGAAACCGAATGAAACCGAATTCAATTTTGTGGTTAAAATTGACCAGACACGATTTTAGTACAATCTAACCTACCGGGTAGCTTTTAGGGATTTTAATGCGTTTAACCCGTGATCGATAATTCTCGATCCACGTTTGTGCATCTCCGACTCGTAGGCGACTCTTAGTTATCGTAAAAATCGTAAGATTTCAATTACGGACACTGAGTATAAAATCGATAGAAAACTGGGTTAGTGCCGTTCGACGCGAATTTCGTAATTATGCGGAATCACCCGCAATTCAATTATGTGGTTCCGTCGAATCAACCTATATCCAATCACAAATCAATTATAACGGCATCAAATTGAGTCTTGCCGATTATCACGATCGAGCGATCGTTTTCCAATCAAATTCTCAAATCTGTCGTGTTTATATCCGTTAACGGCTTTACCTAATAGGTTAGTTAATTCGTGAATGATCAGCTCAGAGAAAAATGACTATAGGCGCATCGACAAAATGCCCATTTCATATTATCGATACGGGGTCGAAAATTCAGGATGTCACAATCCATCGGCATATCAGAGGCTTGTTGGGAAGTTGATATATCTTACCATGACAAGACCTGATATTTGTTATGCGGCGCAAATTCTAAGTCAATTCATGCATAGTCCGAAGCAGTCTCATAACAGCTCTAAAAGTTGTGAAATATCTTAAGGGGTGTCCAGGACTTGGAATATTCTTATCTTGGGATTGCAACATGAAGATGGCAGCCTTTTGCAATATTGATTATGCTACTTGCCCGATGACCAGAAGATCAATCACTGGTTTTTGCATTAAATTGGGAGATTCATTGATTTCATGGAAATTGAAGAAGAAGTCAACAATATCAGTGTCATCAGTTGAATCAGAGTATCGGGCCATGGCGAAAACTACCTGCGAAGTATTTTGGATTCGAGAATTGCTCTCGGACCTTAGATTACAAGTGAGCGAACCAACTGAATTGTTTTGTGACAACGATGCTGCACTCAAATCTACGGCAAATCCTATATTTCATGAGAGAACGAAACATATAGAAGTTGATTGCAAGATCACAGAGGGAGTACTCGTAGCAAAGGGAATTGGAATTGTGGATCAATTAGCAGATATTTTACCAAGCCACCATGTCAGAAGCAACATGCATATTTACTGAGCAAGCTTGGTGTCCTTGACATATACAGGCCACTAGCTTGAGGGAAAGTGTTGAAGATATAATTGAAAATTATGACCTTGACGCTGATTGTGATTGATTCAACAGATTTATAATTGCCTTAGTTAATAGGAAATTATGATTCTTTATATATTATTTCCTAAATTCCTTGTATTCTTTACTTTGTGTCAAGCAAGAACGCAGCAAATTGCAGACAGGTTCGCTAGAACAAAAGATGCAACGGTGAAGGTTTGTTGGTCGGACTCTGCTCCGCAGAGACGGTGTGAGTTCGATCAACGCTAGTCTGCTCTGGGCAACCTGCGAAAAAAATCAAACGTAGCAGAGGAAACAAAACAGCAAGCGGTGGCATCAAGTGGAGCCGGAATGCCGCCTGGAATCACCGGAAACCGCCAGGGACTGTTGCTGTGGCGTTAGAATAACTCGGCAAAGCTGCTGTCGCGGCCGCAGCAGGACGTGCTGAGCACGACGGAGCGAGCCAGCAAGCGAGGTAGAGGCGGGACGATGGGCAAGCAGGCAGCGACAGCGGTGACTGGTGAGGGGCGGCGAAGGCAGCGTCCGCAGAAGGACAGGAGCAGGAGATCAACACCGGCAAACAAGGTCTCGAGAAATTCAACGAGAAAGCAAACCAGACCGCCAGACGAAAGCAGCAGACTCCGAGAAATTAAACCAAATCGACTGAACAAGAACCCCTAAGGACGATTAACAGTCGCCTTTCTTTCTTTTTCTCTCAGATCGTGAGCCGTCCTGTCCAAGTGTTGCGTGTCTGAGGGTTGTGCAGATGCTGCCGTCCCAATGCTCCTATCTCTTTCTATAGTGTTTCTTTCAACTTTTTTTTTTTTTATTCCTGTGAGCCATCAATCTCACTTTTCTTGTTTTAATACAAATATATATTACTATCGATATTCCTTTCCTTATCAAACCTCCCGGAAAGTTCCCAGAATTTGCTTCAGATTCTTCGTCGTTGACCGAGCAACTAGGTTGGGCCTGATCTTTTCCTTTTTTTTTTTTTAAGAGCTCGTTGGATTTATAAATATGAATTATTTAAAAAATATTTTCTAAAAAATATCACTGGTTTCATTTAAAATTAATTAATAGAAAATATTTTTATTATTGATAAATATTTATGACTTAACATCTATGTGAATGATAAAAAGAATTAATTACTTTATTTTTATAAATGATATAAATAATCATTTTTAAATAATTTTTTTAATTATTTATTTTTCGTTAAACAAATGAAACTTATATTATTTTTTTCTTTTGTCGTTTCCTGCAAATGTGCAAGACCACGGTACTTCTTCTTTTCTTCAATCTTTGCCATGATGTTGTTGTGAAAGACAATTTTTGCGATGTCCTTTGAAAATTTGTTTTTAAGATATTGTCTTTATTCCCCCTGAATTTACTCTAACAATCCACCTTGGCACTTCTTCCATTTATCAATTTCGGCCACTTACTATGGACTTGGCCAAAATCTAAATAATGCATGAAAAAAATGTAATTAAGGATGCATTTGATTCACAGAAAACGAATAATTTGGAACACATTTTCAAAAAATTATTGTCTAAATCACTTACCAAAATGAATAAACGAAAAAATTTCATCATCTAAGAATATGTATAGAATTAAACTTTCATCAACAACGAAAGTATTTATTATTGACTAATTATTTCAAACGACACAAGCAACTATTTCTTTTAAATGTCTTCCAAATTATTCATTTTGTATAAAACAAACGAAGCCTAATATGCAAAATGCAATTATTGATTTTTGTTAGGGATCGGGATTGATTCATAATTTCTTTTATGCAATTAATAATATATTGGGTCGCCAAAATTTATGTTTCAACAACAAATAAGCTACCAATAAATCTTTATCCAAAGCGAGTTCGCCACCAACTATACCGGCATCATCTGCCAAAATTTGTCCCTTTTTAATGCATTAAGCCCGTGGAACTTGGGATTTTTTATGCATGCGAGTATTTTTGTTGGAACATAGGTGTTGGGAAAATAGAAATGTCACAAAAAAAATCACTTGTACAGTGGTCATATAAAGTCCATGTTTGAGGAAAAAGTATAAACAACTCGTTTTTCTTTCCATCTTCTACTAAAATTCTGAAAGCGAATTACAACATATAAAATTACACTACATTTTATAATGACTACAAGACTTGGATGATGGAAAATGCAAAATGATGCATTTCAAGGAAGTTGCAAGAACCCCATACGAGCAATGGTAAGCGAGGCTTGGTTTCCATTTCCATTTCCATTGTGGTGCGGCACTAGTCGTGAGAAATGGCAAAGATAGGATTAAGAAATGGCCTAAGCCCCACAAGTTGAGATCATTTAGAAGGAGTGATCTTAAAATACGGGGAAAGTGGGAGTGGTTGCTCAGTCCCCATCAATTTAAAGTATCATATTAACACCAAATTCCAAGGCGACATGTCTAAGAAATATAACTCTATATGTATGGGAAGTGCATTTCACCTAGCTCGAAACAAAAATGAAAAGGGTAATACCATTTTGATTGTGTCACTAAATTCATGTATTTTATTTTTTTAATTAGTTGCCTAACAAGTTAACTTGAGAGCACTCATTGATCAAATCCTTCTAATTATAGAATTCCACGACGGTAACATTGCACCGTCATCTAGACAAATAGCCAAAAATGAGTTAAGCCACCATCTATGTCTCATGCATTCTAAAACATTATCGTGGTGACCGCGAACCTGTTGAGAAGGATCTTCTCTAGAGTCTACTAAAATTCCCATCCACAGTACCGACCCCCTCACCCGCATATACTCGAGTGGCAGGTGATCCGAGAGCACATGCATTGGAGTTCGTGACACAAAAAAATTTATTTCACCCCAACCGACGCAGTGAACTGTGAACCCAACAACATTTTCAACTTGAATAAACAAAATCAGAAACAAGACCTTAGAATCGAATTAATGCAGAGATTCCCAAAGACAAAGCCCTAGACTCACAAAAATAAAGTTGTTCCTTCCACTCTTGGATGCGGGATTCTCAATGTACAAAGCACGAGGTGAAGTTGGTTTTCTTTCCATTCAAAATTATATTCTCTTGTTATTTACAAACTTCTATTTGTGCAAAGACTTAAAACTACTGACTCTATTTAAAAATTACCAACTTTAGTTAGACTGGTGTACCAACTATTTACTGTTTAAGTTATCAACTAGTTTGATGTTACCAACATTTCTTACCAAGTTTATTTTTTAATTATCACTACCGACTTCCGAATACCTTCATTTGCTATGCCTATTTGCACCCAAATTTAACCAAATCGTTGACATGAGTAGAGACATGTTTAGAAACGGAGGGTTATTGACACTAGATACGCAAGCAATTGTTGATGACCGAAAGAGTTGTTGATATCAATATACATCTACGATCATAAATCAACTGTTGATATAAAATCAATTTATCAACAGTTGATGTGAAAATATAAACATGTATATATGTTCAGATAAATTAAGGTACGAAATCGAGTCATTGAGTTTCTCGCCAAGACTTAGCATATCTTTTATGTTTTAGAAATTTATGACAAAATAATATATGATTTTATATATTGATTATTAATTCGTACATTTTGAAAGGTTTAAGGACTATTTTTTTTTAACTTAAAAAAGCCAAAACAAATGACAGAAATAAAAAATGGTTAATACTAATTAAACAGAATTTAATGTTCATATATAGAGGAAAGATTTCACGTGCTAATCCTTTCAGTTTTTAATTTAATGGGTCTTTGTCTCTATTTACCCATCTCTCTTTTTTCGAGCGTTGTTTTTGGCTTGAAGCAGGCAAAGCTTGACTCAACCGCAAATCTCGAGAAAAGCTGCGAGGCTTCGCGGAACTTCACCTCTGTCAGGAAAGGCTGATAGCACGTCTGTCTGCACGGCACATCCTCTGTGGCTTCTTGTGCTGGAACATCTATATGCGTTTTTTGAATATTTTGTTTCTCAAGAAGAAAGAATCAAATTGATGTTTGTCAGAATTTCATATTATTTTTCAATTCAACACCAACTCCACGATAGTCAGGTTACGTGATCTAGTCTGTTCATCCAAAAGGGCTGAGTCTGTGAGAGCAAAGAGTGAAGTTTTTTCGCTCTCCCTTTGCTATTCTCATTTCACCGCCATCTGAACGGGTCTTGTCTAGAGGATTCTTTACACTTTTCTCTATCAATGAGCCCCATTATTTTTCTGACGGATAGGGGATA
>CM024723.1:34429137-34493887 GCA_014182545.1 Eucalyptus globulus
TCGTCCAGTTTTCGGCAATCTTTTTTATTCCCACTTGAATTAGCAGCAGCTGACGCGTGAATCAGCAACAAGTCTTCGTTATGTATCAGATCTTTGATGAAGTTTTTTCAAACTGTTGGTGTTGAAATTTGTACCATGCACCTAAGAGAGAAATGTTATGTTTTCATGTTATATGATTGGGATCATATTACAGTAACTTTTTGACAAAGAGATGATAGCCTTAGAATTAGGACATCATATCAGTAATAGTTGTAGCATTGCAGAAGGGTTCAGGACAGAGGGCAGTGATCCCTCAAGGGTTTTTACTAGTGTAGACTCTCCAACATAGGGTTCAAATTTCTGGAGCATCCAAGCCAAGTTGAGGTGATCTTGGATCTCTACCTCATCATGCCCCCAGGAGGGACTGGAGCCATTGGGATTCCTCTGTTCTGCCTTTTCATGTTCATATGCCATCCTAAACATGATCACGAAAAAAGAAGTTTAGGAATGAAATCATCGGTCCGTTTTTTTCTAATAATCTCCATCATCGGAAGAACCCTGTTTAGTTTACGGCATTACTATGATATACGGCATTACTATAATACAATGCTCATAATTTAGGACTATTTACTGTATGATAATTGATTGTCTCAAATTGTTCTGGAAATCGGCATTTCCAGGGGAACATCATTTCGTGCAGGTTGATCAAAAGGAGGAGATTTATGCCTACCAATGGACATGTCGAATCCGCGCTTTTCGAGCTCACAGTACTCCTGGGTTAAAGCACAGGATTCGCAGCAGAAATGGACTAAGCAATCGGCGCAAGGATCCTCTTGCAGCTGGTAGTGCTGTCTCATCTTGGTGCGGTAGAAGCAGGAGTAGCAGCAGCGCACCCGGTCAACAAGGCGATCACTGTGTAAATAGCTCCGTGCACAGGGCATGCTGCAACAAACACCAATCCGAGTGAGCAAGTCTAATAATGTCGATCCTTCTTCAATTCGTGCGAATGTGATTGATTCTACTTACAATCTGATCCCCGTGATCAGCAATCTCCGCGATTTGCCCGAATGTGATGCAGGGGCACCAAAATGACAAGCAACCTGTGAGATTAACAAGATATCAACCTTCATGAGCCATAGATAACACCAATTTATCTCTGGATCCACTTAAAATCAACTAATACCAAAGTGGTATAAGATCATTCGATGGCTAAATTCTGATAACCCCGCGACACTAGGCAATTGCAATTGGATTCTCCAGTCTATAAACTGTCCGACTTTTCCTCGTAGATGTCGCCCAGTAGTTGTATACATGGCATAACTGTTCTATCAAGTGTTAATCCACCTCTAAACCAAATGGATTGCGAGGAAAATTCCGGAGGACTTGCAAGTTGGAACGTCGTCGAAGCAACTGGAAAGCCCAGAGGACCAAGGCATGTTGTTAATGGGTCGAGCTTGAAGACCCGCAGGGGGCAGAGGATTGTTCGGGGCCCCGAAATTTGCATAACTTTAGTTCATGGGTTGCACCGGAATGCCATCCACGGGTGGCGGCGGTGGCGGAGCGGAGGCACCGGGCTTCTGTGGGTAGCCATCAGATGCGTTCGAGGAGTCCATAGCTTCAATCCAGCGATCAAAGAAGGACGACACGACACAGCGAAAGATCGAACGAGGAAGTGAATCGGGCAAGGGCTAGAGAGGGTTGGAAGATGAGATGTTAGGTGAACTGCACATGATGTATACGTCCTATTTCTATGCATCTAACACTCATATATTTGCGTAAAAGAGGGTTTCGTCAGCGAATGCTTTCACCAAAAGCGGCCGTGACCAAGCAAGTCGTTGATCCGCCTTCGAATCTGTTTGCTGGTCGCGGCAATGACGAAGCGCCAGCTTTGACGGTTGATGGTTAGTTGAAAAGTAAATGCCTTGTTTAAGCTCTAAGCCATCGTCGTGCGATTAAACTAACTATAGACTTAGGCTGCGTTTGGTAGTCCGGATTTGAGTCTGGATAGGATAACAAATTATCCTATCCAATGTTTGGGAATGTCCATCGGATCGGACAAACCCAGATACATCCGGATAAAACGCCGGATAAAAAATCCGGGGAGGGGGTGGGATAAGCCCGGATTGGATAAGAATTTTTTTTTTTAAGGAAAGAAAGAACTTAACAAAAAGAAAAGATATCATAAGCATCTACGTCAAATGGATGCCTCCGTCTCTCCGATTCATTGTGAGCCTTCTTCTTCCACTTCTTCTCCCATCTTCGCATCTCGCCATTTTCAATGGTGGCCACAATTCCTAGATCTAGGGCTTTTCCATGGCATTTAATTAATTGATTTTTCTATTTTTTAATTTTATAATTTAATTGAATATCATATTTATTTTTTAATCTTATCTTGAAGTGCGCCAAACACTTGATAGGATTAGATATATCCGCTTTTATTATCCAGAGGATTTAATATCCTACTTTATCCTATCCTATCCCGATTATTATCCCGACGACCAAACGTAGCCTTATAGTTTAGTGCGGTGGGAAACGTTGACAATGGTGTAAATTGAGACCAGGTCAGGCAGTTTCGTATGTAATTTCATTTTTCTATCGTGCTTTTTTGGGACCAAGTTCAGGTTCTAAAGTTGGACGCGACTTCACTCTCGTGACGCGACTGTCACGCTTTCACACGGATCGCGACCTCGTTTGTTTCTAGAACACCGAACGTAGTTTCGAAAGGGGTTTGTCACCTATAATTAGGTGCAATCTTGTTATCAAGATAGCACAGGGCTCAGCAGCTTTTGTTACGTTCCTTTTGGGATTCCGAGGTGAATGCAGGGAGAACTCCATGGAAGAGATGGGTTAGAGATCTCGGCCCTAGGTGAAGGGATAACTGATTAATTTTTCTGACGGGCCTAGATTGGATTTGTTGGATAGTGTGGACCGCCATTGATTGTATGGGGTTGTATTTTATTATGTGAAAATGGGTTGGGATTGTTGAGAAGATGCTCGATCTGGCGAGGGCGTCACGGCTCTCACCTAGTGGCTACTGACCCTTGGCAAGTCTCATTTAAAAAAAGAAGAAAAAATATTTAAAAATTACAAAATTGTCCATGTTCATGCTGGTGGTATCATGTAGAATACTCAACGTTCACGTTAACGATTTTTTTGGCAAAAATTAGTTATACAGACTTCATTGGCAAATTATCAAAAGATTCAAAATTCAACGGGTCAAAACTATCTTGGATTTCTTTATCAGAGACGGGCTGAGAGCTTCTCTCTTGCAAGTGGTAAAGCTCTGGGCCCGGATGGGTTTAATGTGGACTTCTTCAAACGGTCTTGGCAAATTGTTGGCCCTTCGGTCTTATTGGCGGTTCGGGACTTCTTTGCATATGGTCATCTTCTTAAGGAGATTAATTCAACCATCCTGACCTTAGTCCCGAAGATCCCCAATGCTTCGTCTGTCAACGACTTCCGACCCATCGCTTGCTGCAACACAATCTACAAATGCATTACCAAGATTATGGCTAACAGGTTAGCCGATGTCTTGCCTTCGATCATCAGTTCACCTCAGAATGCTTTTGTTAAAGGTAGACGCATTAGTGATAACATTATGCTAGCCCAAGAATTGTTCGTAGATTTTCATCACGAACCTTACCAGCCAAAATGCATCATTAAGGTCGACTTCTGCAAAGCTTTTGATTCGGTAGACTGGAATTTTATTGAGTTAACCTTATTGGCCTTTGGGTTTCCTCCTGTCTTTGTCTACCGAATGATGACTTGCATTTGGTCCCCCAAATATTCTATCTCCCTTAATGGTGAGCTCTATGGCTTCTTTCCAAGCGGACGAGGGATTCGACAAGGTGACCCCATGTCCCCCTATTTATTCACTCTTGTTATGGAAGTTTTTACTGGGATTCTCAACACCCAAACTGGCAAGCCGGGTTTTGATTTCTTCTGGAGGTGTAAAGCAACCAGGCTCTCTCACCTCTTCTTTGCAGATGATGTTCTATTATTCTCGGAAGCTAATATGACGTCTTTGCGGCTTCTTTTGGATGGAATTCATTCCTTTGCTAGCTGGTCTGGGCTCAATCCTAACCTCAACAAAAGTGAAATCTTTCTTTCGGGTGGCCCTGATTCTCTAAAGAATGCTCTGGTGCGTACCTCTGGATTTCAGCTGGGCTCTCTCCCTTTTAGGTACCTCGGTGTACCTATTATTTCTTCCAAATTGGGCAAGGAGGCTTGTGTTTCCCTAGTGAATACTATTACTTCTCGTCTTCAATCTTAGACAAACCGGTTTCTTTCTTTAGCGGGCAGATTGCAGCTAATCAAATCTGTCCTTCATTCTATTCAGGTTTATTGGTCTAGTGTATTTATCCTTCCCGCCTCAGTCACTAACTGAATTGAACAGATTTTCCGGCAATTTCTTTGGAAAGGCCCGAGCTTAGGGTCTGGGGGCGCCAAGGTGGCATGGGTGGATGTCTGTTTACCTAAGGAGGAAGGCGGTTTGGGTATTAGATCCCTTCGGGTGAGCAATATTGCTGTCATGCTCAAGCACCTATGGCTCCTTTTCACCGATAAGGAGTCGCTTTGGTCTAAATGGATTCATTCCATCTTCTTAAATCGCAAAAATTTCTGGATTGTCCCAAGACCTACCTATTGCTCTTGGGCTTGGAAGAAGTTGCTTGGCCTCCGTTGATATAGCTAGTATAAACACCTAGAGGGGGGGTGAATAGGCACGCAAACAATTTTCTCAAATACGGAAGCAATTCTTAACAGATTGAAATACGATCGAGGTAAAAGAGAGTAAGGAAGAGAAAATTAAACACAGGATTTATAGTGGTTCGGCTTATTCCAAGCCTACGTCCACTCTTCCGCACCGATGCAGCCCCGGCTGGATTTCACTATGATCAAAAGAGAAGTTACACAGTTTGCCTTGATTCCACAGTGTAGATGTTCTACCACACCTCCTCAAGGTCTCTCACAAAATAGACTCTCTTTTGTATACAAGTATTCGCTCAAGAGATTTATCTAAACAAATAGGAGCTTCAGACTTTGGAATTCTTTCTATCGCGCACACCTCGAACAACTAAGAACGACTTCCTTATATACTCCTTTATGCCATCATACCCGTTGGCACTTACCAAAGGAATTCCTCCAATCTACCCGTTGGACGGAATCAATTAGGAAGATTGTTCGAGCTATTAAAGGAACGTGTTGATAGCCCATCAATCCTGTTCGCCCATACAATCAGGATCTTGGTTTCCATAAGTAGAACCTTCCAATAATACTTAGACAATCATCGAATCTTCAGTCATTGAATCAATCTTTGATCAATCAAAGGATTCTGATACGTCTTCTCCAGCCACGAGATCTTCTCCGGATGATAAGGTTAAATCCTGAACAAAACATCCGTTCGGATAACCTTTCTTCAACGGATTAGAGTCTGTCAATGAGGATAGACTTTGAGTCTTGAGTCCGGCTGTCCTAAGTCTTCAGACTTTAACCGATGCAGTCCGCGGACTTTCGGACTAGACCGATGGATACGTTTGTCAACTTCAAAACTCTTCATGAGGATTTCTCCAACAATCTCCCCTTTTTGATGGTGACAAAACCTTCCTGCAGATTTGGATAACTTTGACCCGCAAAACATTTCTCAAACACATATACATATCTTATAGAAATAGATGGCTAATGAGAATAACACTAGAATCGCAACCACAGAAAATAGGTTAGTCCAATATATGATTAAGCCATTCATAAGATATCAATATTGATAAATAGAAGCAGTCAAGTCAAATCCAAGTCTAGACAGTTCTTTATCCAGACACAAAACAAAGTCATACAGGTTCAAACCATAAACCTCAAATTAGTTCAACAAAAATTTTAATGAATGAAAAGAGTTTTTGAATCAAATCTTGCATCTCTCCCCCTTTTTGTCATCATTAAAAAGGATGAGATGAAGTTTAAGAATCCTTGGGAACGCGGACAAGCTGGATATCTTCCATAGACTGAACGATGCCTTCTAGCCTCTTAAAGTCTTCCTTCAGTTGTACAACCTCCTCACTCTTGGCATTGGCCTGATTCGAATAGAGAGGGCTTGCATCTTATCATTCAATGAACAGGGAAGAAGCTTGACTTTCATTCTTCAAGCTTTGAACTTCGCATCCCAAGGCATAAATCGACATTTCATCTCCAAGAGAATATCCATGATTCTGCAAAATCTACTCCATTATCGGCACGAGTACTTGCTTCCCGCCTCGTTACGATGGAGTAAAAAAGTGCACGATGGTGGATCAAAGCATAATCTCGCAGGTTTGGCGATGAAGCTTCATGACCTTCCTCCGGAAATTGAGATGCATAAACATCTTCTCGGGTGCAGTGCGAGCGACCGACTCTTTCACTTTCATCCTGGATATGAAGATGTCACTCATTTCTCCTGATCTCCCCCTGTTTCTATGCCTACAGGTGGAGAAGAGATTTCCTCAGGTTCTCCTTCTCTTCTTTCTTCTTTAGGTCTTTCTCGCTCTGCTTCTTGCTCTGTTTCTCTTTCTTCATCTTCCTTCTCCTTTGCTTCTCTTTCTTCTTCTTCCTTCTCCTCTGCTTCTTTCGTCTTTTGTTCCGATTCTTTCTGTGGAACAGGACGACTTAAGTTCTTCAATGCCATTGCAGAGATGGTGATGTCTTCGTCATCATCTTCATCTTCAACGAGGAGAGCTCTTCTTCTCTTTGATGGAGCAGCCATGGGCTCCTTCCCTTTTCTCTTAGCAGTAGAAGAGAGTTGATGAGACTTGGCAAGAGTCTTCTCCTTGAATTGCTCCAATTCCTTGCTCGAGTTCCTTCGACGCATTTTGGTCACCATTTTCAGTCCTACCACCATATGATCGCATGATCGAACACAAAAGATTTGCGGAGGCTGAATATTCAGATGTCTGAATAACTTCGTAACAAGGCTTTGGGTAAGGGAGTTGACCTCTCGTCCTTCATCACTGCTCTATACATGTGAAACATGATAGTATGAGGGAGAGAGAACTTCTTTCCACAGAGGATGACATACATCAACTTTGCCTCAGAGCTTGAAACATCAGTTTTGGAAGTTGATTTCGGCCGAAGGCAATTAATCACAGTTTTGTGAAGCAAGATGTTGAATGCATTCATCCTTGAGTAGGTGATCTTCTCTTCTGTTTTGTGAAAGATTATACATCCCGGCTCTAAAGGACCTCCTTCGTAAAGCTGTTAATGACAGGGCTCTATCATTTCCCAAGGTCCCGGACAACCCCCGTAATAGAAGACTACAACTTAGTTGGGGCATCTCTCCCTCCATCTTTGATTGATTTGGCTTACTATTGGCGCCCCTCCCCCCCTTCCTCGGCCTGATGGTTGATGAACCTATCCTTTGCTACATTGCTGCCCATCTCGCTGTTGCTGGTTGATACTTCTGATGGATCTCTCCGATCCTCGTTGCGGGTTGGGTTCCCATCTTGGTGTCTCGCCTATTCTTCTCCTCTTTGTGTCTTTTCCTTGTGCGGGCCACAGTGTTGTGTGCTCTTTGCCCTTGGCCGCTGTTTTGGCCTTCCTTTGCTGCTGCTTTTATATGCAATGTATCTCTCTTGCAGCTCTTCCCTTTTTTTTTATCTCCCCTTGGCCCTAGCCCCTTCCACTTGTTTGGATTTTCTGTCCTTCGAGTGTGAGCTGGTGCCGGGTCCCCTCCCTTTGCTGTACTTCTGTATAGCTTTTTGTGCAAAAGTCTATATACCTATTACCTTTTACCAAAAAAAAAGGGTCAAAACTAAAATGTTTAAGATTGAATTGGCATAAGTACAATAAGTTTATAATTTTTTTTTTCCTATTTTCATCACATCGGCAAGTGCAAATATTGTCAAGTTGAGCTATCCATGGAGTTCTGACTCAGGACTTACCTTGCTGATAAGATTAATGAGGTATTAGGTAGGATTGTTTTACTTACTTAGGTAAATGTCCATTTCATAGAAGAACATATAGGCTTATTTTTATTTTTTCAATGTGGATATCCTTTCGTATATTGACTAGATTCTTCGCTCATGTTGGATGAGCTTTTGCGCATTGACTTATTATGAGGCGATTGAGTGGAATTTTATAAAGCCGCTTAATTTACAGGAAAAAGAAAAGAAAAGAAAAGAGAAGTTGTATAAAGCCTGGTGTTCATGAGGAGAATTGAGATAGCTTATTGCGGACTCTTTTACACAGGGTAAATGCCCTCTTGCTCCTGACCTTGGGCACGTCCTAATATGTTCTCCTCCTTTCTCTTCATTGAGCATCCGATGGAGGAACGTTTAGCCAAATTGTTCGGATTGCAACATCAATCCAACTATGTATCTAGACCATCTATAGCTTGGTGTCAAAAATTCATGTACGTGATTTCATAAAATGTATACCATTTCCTTCTTCGAGAAGGGCAAACAACAAAACTTATGCTGATAGATCGAGCATGTTACCATTTACTTTTAAAGTGAAAGCCGATGGAGTATGATCCATATAATATATTTTCGATATGGTAACCGGCTTCTCCCATGTGAAGGGTGATAAGATGATGAAAGCAATGTGCACAAATCTGGTATGGATTGCCGAAACCAAGCTTATAATTAATTCATGTCGTGCTATATCTATATGATTCAACCAACTAAAAGTGGGAGTTTGTGTATGGAGTTAAAGAATACATTCGATGCCAGCGATGGAAATGGTCAATTCAAGGAAAATCGACATTGGATCCAAGGTATTTTTATTTCCTATTCACATGTAAACAAAGGATAATGATACAAATGGTCATTGAACTTTGACCTAATGCGCAATTTAATCTCCCTGAAATTTTAATTTGTTTATTGTGGTCCCTAACTTTAGCCAATTTGTAATGTTGTTCCCGAACTTTTAGTACATGTTCATTATAGCTCTTGAACTATACACAAATATTCAATGTTGTCCTTTTATTAATTTAAGATCAGTGACAACATTGAACATATATAAAAAATTTAGGGATTGCATTGCATATTCAGCTAAAGTTTAGGAATCATATTGCATAGTGGACAACAACAACAACAACAATAAGAATCAATCTAATGATAACTCAATCAGCTTGGTATTGTCATGGCCGGCATCCTTGACCGGCCACCCAGAACTTAGGTTATCTTAGTTCCCATTTAAATTGTGGCCAAAAGTGAGAGTTCACATTACTATAGAATTTTATCATTGGACTATGCATTTTGACCGAATTCATTATCGTTATACCCTGTTTAGCAAAAAGCTCTTATATTAGTAAAAGGCTAGAATTCGACCAAGTCAGCTAGGGATGAGATTGATGCAATGGCGGCGAAGCGAGGGAAGCATCACATTGCATTATATTGTCCAGTTTTCGGCAATCTTTTTTACCCACTTGAATTAGCAGTAGCTGACGCATGAATTGGCAACGAGTCTTCGTTATGCATCAGATCTTTATTCATGAAGTTTTTTCGAACTGTTGGTGTTGAATTTGGACCATGCACCGAAGAGAGAAATGTTATGTTTTCATGTTATATGATTGGGATCATATTGCGGGAACTTTTTGACTAGGAGCTGATAGCCCTAGAAAGGGACATCATGTCTGTAGTAGTTGTAGCACTGCGGAAGGGTTTAGCAAATGGCTTTGTTTTGATGTTTGAGGATTTTGCTAGCTTTTATGTAATACAAAGAGTTCGTTACATACATAAGCTACTGATACAATGTTTCTAATCATGAAGAGAGGAACTTCTAAGTTTATGATACAAACGTACGTTTGTTTATCGAATCTGATAAATTTCTTCAACTCTCACGAACGCTACTTAATGCTTGGGGTTGTGCCTGTGGCCCATATTTGGTAATCAGCTCTCCTACAACATGTCATATACATAATCAAACTTTACCTGTTGACTACAAGAAGATCAAAGAAGCTGCTCAGATTTCATACCAAGGTTAGCATGGAATCATGTATTGAATAACTGTGAGCATGTGTTGGTGTGCTTACTATTTGAATAACTGTGAGCATGTGTTACTGTGCTTACTAAGTAGAGAGAGAGAGAGGTTAGCATGGAACCATGTATTGAATAACTATGAGCATGTGTTATTGTGCTTACTAAGTAGAGAGAGAGAGAGAGAGAGAGAGAGAGAGAGAGAGAGAGAGAGAGAGAGAGAGAGAGAGAGAGAGAGAGAGAGAGAGAGAGAGAGAGAGATTCCTATGCCGGTCCTACAAGTAAGTACCTGAAAAGCTCTTCTGAACTGAAGCGTGGTAATCATCCCTAATATCATCAGCTTTTTGATGATCTTATCTATTGCTTGAAAGTAAGATATCCTCCAAGACTGCTTGAAATGCAATGCACTACAAAATCCCAAGAATCCAATTACGAATCCCGGCCCCAAGCCTGCATAGAACCAATTATGGGTGTCTAGATTGCCTTCATTAGGATCACCTCTGTTCTGAGAATCACCATCTTGTCCATCGATATCAGGATGTTGCTCATCTCTAGGGCAAACTTTTAAAAGAGGAGCTCCACAAAGTCTGCCGTTACCGCGATACACAGATTCATCATTTACGGTACTCAGATGAATGCTTGAAGGAATAGGGCCCGATAAATTATTGAATGAGAGATTGAGACAACTCAGAAAGTCCATGCTGGATATGCTAGGAGGGATTCTACCCGAAATCTTATTGTTGGATAGGTCAAGGGATTCTAATTTTTTGAGGTTGCCAATGTTTGTAGGGATTTTCCCACTCAAATTGTTTTGAGAGAGGTTCAAATTCTGAAGTTTGACGAGCCTAGTCAACTCTTTTGGTATTTCGCCATTTAAATTGTTTGTAGATAAGTCAATGGAATGGAAGAATTTGAGTGTCTTGTCGTATATTCGGGTAGTTCCCTTTGCATGAACCATGATGTAAATGATTGTCGGATATGACCAATAGGTGCCTATCGGACCTATGGTTGGATCTATGCCTTCAACCATAGATAACAATCCATTAAAACACAGCGGAATGCTTCCGGAAATGTTGTTCCGTGCTAGGCTTAAAAACTGGAGATAATGAAGTTGGCAGAGTTGCGTGGGAATGCCTCCGGTGAAACGATTCTTCTCAAGATTGATGATGGCTAATGTTTGAAAATGTCGTCCAAATGGAGGAATTTCACCAGTGAAGTCATTATCACTTAAATCGAGGAACGCAAGTTTAGTTAGGTTTGACAAACATTGGGGAAGCACTTTGTCGAAGCCATTTTTATGCAGGTTCAGAACTTCTAATTGCTGAAAATGGCAGAAAGAGTTAGTAATCTGACCTCTTAACCTGTTGTCACTCAGCGAAATCATTACCAATGCTTTCAACTTTTTCAGACATAAGGGTAGTCTCCCGGATAGTTGGTTCTTTGACAGATGAAGATACACTAGGCTCTCCATCGCACATAGTGAATTTGGTATGCTGCCGCTGAGATTGTTACCCTCAAGATAAAGATGTGTGAACAGTGGCATCTTGTTTCCGTCCACTCTGGAAATGGGGCTTAGAGAGGGTAGTGTCCCGGATAGTTGGTTCTTTGACAGATTAAGAAAATGTAGGTTCTCCATCGCCCATAAAGAATTCGGTATGCTGCCGCTGAGATTGTTACCAGAAAGAAGAAGACTTTCTAACAGTGGCATCTTGTTTCCGTCCATTCTGGAAATGGAGCCTCTGAGCATATTGTTACTGAGATCAAGGTTTGTAACGTTAAGTAAAATGTCGGAAAGCCAATTGGGAACTTCATCTGAGATGTTTGCATTGGACATGTACAAGCTTGAAATATTCCTCTGTGTTCGAAGCCACAATGGAAATTTCGGTCCCGCATCAACATCTGACATAATAATATATTGAAGTTGGAATGGAGGAACCCAGGCGGGATCAAAACTTAAAACAAGTTCAGTAGACGAAATGTCCAAAAAGGTCAGGCTCGCGAGATTTGCAAAGTGCAATTCACCAACAACTCCGTCCAATGAATTATTTGATACGTAAAAACTCTCTAGTCTAGATAGTCGTCCAATACTTTCCGGGATGTTTCCACTCAATTTGTTGTTGCGGAGATCCAACTCTCTTAGAGCTGATAGCTCCCCCAAAGTTACCGGAATAGGTCCCGACAATGAGTTTCCTGACAGAATTAGGTACTCGAGATCCCTGAAACTCCCAAATTGGTTTGGTATATGGCCACTGAAATTATTGCCACTGAAATCACAAATCCTCAAGTCACTTTGTGCCGACTCCAAAGGACCATGGATGATGCTCCCAACATCTCCATCAAAGTTATTATACGCCAACCTTAATACACGCAACTTGTAGAGACTGCTGAAGTTTTTCAGAATTTCACCTTCTAGGAAATTAACAGACACATCAAGAAAGGAAAGTTGTTGATTATTATCAAAGAGTGTCCTGGGAAATGTGCCTTCTAATAAATTCTGGCTCAAATCGATATGTTCGAGCTTGCTACAGTTGTAGAACCAGGGAGGAATAGTAGAATTTATGGAATTGCTTGATAGATCCAGGAATCTTAAGGAAGTGAAGTTGACGGATAGAGAGTGAGGAAGTTTTTTGAGAGAACAATCCTTCAACTGTAAAGATTGCAGTGAAGAAAGCATATTAATGGAACTAAACCAATCTTTGGCTTTACTAAGGTCAATGAGAGTGAGGTGAAAGTATTTCAAGGAAGATAATTTCGACACCCATTGAAGGTTATCACTTGTTAAATAACCCTCGCCAAACTCACTGGCAAGATCCAGATACCGCAAGTTGGATAGGTTACCGAGGTGATGAGGTATGTTTCCATCAAAACCTGCGGATGATAGATTAAGATACTCTAGTCTCTGGAGAGTACCAAAGAATTGGGGAATTTTTTGCATGGAAAAATTGTTGAGGCTAAGGTCTAGATACTTCAAATGCTTCAGTTCAGCCAAAGATGCATGGATTTTACCTGCCAAGCTGCTCTGATCCGAACCTATGATATCTCCATAGCTGTCGGTCTCCAAGCATGGATTATGAAGATCGAGTTTGAAGACATGGCCAGTCTTTTTGCTGCATTCGACTCCTTTCCACTCACAACAGTCCTTCCTAGTCCACGATGACAAGCGTTTATAATGGTCAGTGAGACCTTGCCTGAATTTCAAGAGAGCTTCTCTCTCTGTACCAAAGCAGCTCACATTGGTGAAAGCGTCGGAATGGCCAAACTCAAATGATTGAAACACAAGAAGAGTCCACAATATGAGGGGTGCAAAGGCGGGGGCTGATGCCATTGCTTTCGATAATATGGGATTAGGAAATGCAGTGTACTTCCTCCGTTTTATGGTGACATGGGTCTTGGGAAGGTCTTGATTGAATTTCATCAAGAAAAGGACATTACTCATTTCCTACTTATTTGATTTGGCCATCACTGTCGATCAATGCTATCACACCCAGAATCCTAATAGAAAAAGGGAATAATACGGCTATCATTTGAATTTTATGCAACAAACATATTTATTAATAACTCAAAATATATCAAATCTTCATTGCTTTTAAGACACGAGTTTACAAATTCATAGATAGAATTGATAGAACCACTCATCTCAAAACGCCTATGACCAAATAACAAACGTTACACAAATTGTCAAATTCGTGATTCTATCAAATAATCGATAAACAACATTGAAATTGAATAAAATGCTACCTCAACTACAAAATGGTTAATCTATGCCTAAATGCTAACAAAACAACTTATATGTACTAATAAATCACATACCCAAAGTGATTATTCAAGCTATTAACAATGTGAAATTTGAATGCAAAACCCTAAAATTTCGCTTTGACTAAACTGTTACTTCAAATCAACCTCCATGAAATCTCATGGCTCTACAATGACAAAATTTATATCTTTCATGAAATCCCGGAGCTCCACTAGTCAAGAATCGAACTTTGCAGCTCAATTTTCACTAAACTTTAACTTTGAGTCATAATTCTGAAAACTACTATGATTAGAGAAACGAAGGGCGCAAGCACTTACCGGACGTTGCGATATGAAGTTGAATCAGCTTTGTGAAGCGTTTGTGGCATGAATGCACAAAAGCCTCTTTTTTTTTCTTTTCTTCTTCTTTCCCTTTTCCCCTATCCTTTTCTTTCCGTTCGTGTGAGTCTCGGCCCGTCTTTAAAAGCTGAAGGTGTCCACTATTCCTTGCTTTTGTTGACTCAGTCAACTTCCTCTTTTTTGTTTTTCTTTTCTTCCTTTGATCGAGTCAAAGTCCATATTTACAAATGCGATGAAAAACCGCCATGATCCGGAGATGCCTTCCGAGCCAGGACCAACTAATCACCAGAATGCAGCCGAAAGCATAACGTTGCCTAAGTGCAATCTTCTGCGGGGTATCGGATCGGGTTGAAAGTGAAAGTTGTCAAAAAATGACGGAATGCTCTCGAAACCAATTCACTTGAGTGAGACAAAGGAGAGTGAAATTTCGTGTGTAGGGGGTGAAATCCGGAGATCTACGAAGGAAGGCCAAAAGCGAAGACAGCTCTCTGGGTCCCTACTGAGACTGGTGTGCGAAAGCATCGGGAGCGAATGGAATTAGACACCCTAAAAGTCCATGCCGTAAAAGATGAGTGTTCATCCTTGGTCTACGCGGATTAGGGGCCCAATTTACGCGTGAAACACTCCGTTCGAGGAGTACGGTCACAAGACCGAGACTCAAAGGAATTGACAGGAGCCAAGGAGTATTAGAGTCAATGGTCAAAAGCTTTGATTGATAATGACGTGTCAATGGACATGTCGAATCCACGCGTTTCAAGATTGCGTACTCCTGGGTTAAAGCACATTCGCTGCAGAAATGGACTAAGCAATTAGCGCGAGGATCCTCTTGCACCTGGTATTGCTATCTCATCTTGGTGCGGTAGAAGCAGGAGTAGCAGCAGGTGCACTCGGTCAACAAGGCGATCACCGTGTAAATAGCTCCGTGAACAGGGCATGCTGCAACAAAAACCGACCCGAGTAAGCAAGTCTACTTATGTCGATCCTTCTTCACTTTGTGCGAACGTGATTGATTCTACTTGCAAACCGATCCGTGATCAGCAATCTCCGCGATTCACCCAAATGTGATTCAAGGGCACCAAAATGACAAGCAACCTGTGAGATTAACAAGATATCAACCTTCACGAGCCATAGATAACACCTTTCCATATTTGGATCCACTTAAAACTCGACATATTACCAAAGTGGTGTAAGATAATTCGATCGCCAAATTCTTATAACCCACGACATTAGGAAATTGCGATTGGATTCTTGAGTCTCGTAATTGTTTGACTTTTCTCCACTAATGTTGCCTAGTAGATGTATACATGCGCATAACAATTCTATCAAGTGTTAATCCACCTCTAAACCAAATGGATTATGAGGAAATTTCCGAGGACTTACAAGTTGGAAACAAAAGCTTTGATAGATAATCAAGTGTGGAAGCCGGTAGAATATGTAAATTATAAATCACGCATTCAACTAACAGATTAAATTTTTCTATTAGTTAGTCGTAATCTCACAAAATCTTACATCATATTACAGTTAAAGGTCCTGAGTTCACATCTTATCAAGCCTCATTGGCCTACCCAATCAAATATGTCCATGCCTAGTATCAGGCAAAAGGATCAGACTAACCATGAAGAAGAGTATTATAATATTTATATAATAAACAACATTTTCATCTAACGGTTTAAGGTTTTTAAGACAGTCGTCAGAGGTTTCACAAAATCTTTCAGAAACAAACAAGAAATGCTGTGAAAAGAAAATAGCAAGAACGATAGAGAGATAAAGTAAACATTGGAAAACTTTTGCCGAAAGTAGTTGTAGTCAATGTGAAACCTTTAAAGGTTTCATTTTGACTAGAACCTACCAACGTGTTTCTTCTTTCATGTACCAACCATTTGAGAAGAGTCTATGAATGCTTTATGACCTCTTTCTTGTTATGACCATTTGGTAGTTTCCTCTTTTATAGTTCTTTTAACAAACAAAAATGTAGAAATGACTCGGACCACTTAGATCACGGAATCAAATCAAAATAAAAGCAACTTGGCATTCTCGACATCAAATTCGTGATGCACAGTTGTCACCGAAAGCTTCTTGATTTGGTTTCGATTTAGGCCACGACTAAATGTGTGGATCAATAGTTTTGTGCTAGTGTTCCACTTTCTTTTATTATATGGTCGAGTGTTAGTCCTCTGAGTGCTCCGCCTTCTTTTGAGATAGTTCTATTCTCCCAAAGATGATGCATCACGTGTTTTGCAAAATTGATCATCCGCTTGTCTTTTGACACATCTTCTTTCTTCAACACATCATATGCTAACACATATCAATGGCTAATGCTCTTTTGCATGGCGAACCGGCCTCCTTTGCTCATCCAAGCGTAACTTTTTTGACTACTGCCACATTCAGACAGAGGTGATCATCCACGTCTTGACGAAGAGTACATGACCAAATCGATATACACGTGCATTGTCCAAAAATTGCATCCTCTTGTATCGGAGCCCTCTTCTGAGGGGTAAATTTCCTCTTAGAATGGCGCATGGTAAAAAATTCGGCATCGACATTGAACATCAATTGCACCATGTTAATCTTAAGTTGAAATCACTTTTTTCGAGCTTCATTAAATGAACCAAGACATGGTCAAAGTGGACACACACGGATTTTATATTAGTTAGTTTCCTCTTTTATAGTTCTTTTAATAAACAAAAATGTAGAAATGACTCGGACCACTTAGATCACGGAATCAAATCAAAATAAAAGCAACTCGGCATTCTCGACATCAAATTCGTGACGCACAGTTGTCATTGAAAGCTTCCTGATTTGGTTTCGATTTAGGCCACGACTGAATGTGTGGATCAATAGTTTTGTGCAGGTGTTCCACTTTCTTTTATTATATGGTCGAGTGTTGGTTCTATGAGTGCTCCACCTTCTTTTTAGCTTGTTCTATTCTCCCCAAGATGATGCATCACGTGTTTTGCAAAATTGATCATCCGCTTGTCTTTTGACACGTCTTCTTTCTTCAACACATCATATGCTTACACATATCAATCACTAATACTTTTTTGCATGGCGAATTGGCCTCCTTTGCTCATCCAAGTGTAACTTTTTTTGACTACTGCCGCATTCAGACAGAGGTGATCATCCACGTCTTGACGAAGAGTACATGACCAAATCGATATACACGTTCATTGTCCAAAAATTGTATCCTCTTGTATCGGAACCCTCTTCTCAGGGGTAAATTTCCTCTTAGAATGGCGCATGGTAAAAAATTCGGCATCGACATTGAACATCAATTGCACCATGTTAATCTTAGGTCGAAATCACTTTTCTCGAGCTTAATTAAATGAACCAAGACATGGTCAAAGTGGACACATGCGAATTTTATATTAGTTAGTCGTGATCTCACAAAATCTTACATTATATTAGAGTTGAAGGTCTTGAGTTCAAATCTTATCAAGCCTCATTTGCCTCTCCAATCAAATATGTCCATGCTTAGTATCAAGCAAAATGATCAGACTAATCGTGAAGAGGAGTGTTATAATATTTATATAATAAACCACACTTTCTTCTAACAGTTTAAGGTTTTTAAAACAGTTGTCAGATGTCTCTCAAAATCTTTCAGAAACAAACAAGAAATGATGTGAAAAGAAAATAGCAAGAACGATAGAGAGATAAAGTAAACATTGGAAAACTTTGGCCGAAAGCCATTGCAATCAATGTGAAACCTTTAAAGGTTTGATTTTGACTAGAACCTACCAACGTGTTTCTTCTTTCATGTACCAACCATTTGAGAAGAGTCTATGGATGCTTGATGACCTCTTTCTTGTTATGACCATTTGGTAGTTTCCTCTTTTATAGTTCTTTTAACAAACAAAAATGTAGAAATGACTCGGACCACTTAGATCACGGAATCAAATCAAAATAAAAGCAACTCGGCATTCTCGACATCAAATTCGTGACTCACAGTTGTCACCGAAAGCTTCCTGATTTGGTTTCGATTTAGGCCGCGACTGAATGTGTGGATCAATAGTTTTGTGTTGGTGTTCCACTTTCTTTTATTATATGGTCGAGTGTTAGTCCTCTGAGTGCTCCGCCTTCTTTTTAGATAGTTCTATTCTCCCAAAGATGATGCATCACGTGTTTTGCAAAATTGATCATCCGCTTGTCTTTTGACACGTCTTCTTTCTTCAACACATCATATGCTTACACATATCAATGGCTAATACTCTTTTGCATGGCGAACCGGCCTCCTTAGCTCATCCAAGCGTAACTTTTTCGACTACTGCCGCATTCAGATAGAAGTGATCATCCACGTCTTGACGAAGAGTACATGACCAAATCAATATACACGTGCATTGTCCAAAAATTGTATCCTCTTGTATCGGAGCCCTCTTCTTAGGGGTAAATTTCGTCTTAGAATGGCGCATGGTAAAAAATTCGGCATCGACATTGAACATCAATTGCACCATGTTAATCTTAAGTCGAAATCACTTTTCTCGAGCTTCATTAAATGAACCAAGACATGGTCAAAGTGGACACACACGGATTTTATATTAGTTAGTCGTGATCTCAAAAAATCTTACATTATATTAGAGTCGAAGGTGCTGAGTTCAAAAATCTTATCAAGCTTCATTTGCCTGTCTAATCAAATATGTCCATGCTTAGTATCAGGCAAAATGATCAGACTAATTGTGAAGAGGAGTGTTATAATATTGATATAATAAACCACATTTTCATTTAACAATTTAAGGTTTTTAAAATAGTTGGCAGATGTCTCACAAAATCTTTCAAAAACAAACAAGAAATGCTGTGAAAAGAAAATAGCAATAACGATAGAGAGATAAAGTAAACATTGGAAAACTTTGGCCGAAAGCCGTTGCAGTCAATGTGAAACCTTTAAAGGTTGGATTTTGACTAGAACCTACCAACTTGTTTCTTCCTTCATGTACCAACCATTTGAGAAGAGTCTATGAATGCTTGATGACCTCTTTCTTGTTATGACCATTTGGTAGTTTCCTCTTTTATAGTTCTTTTTAACAAACAAAAATGTAGAAATGACTCAGACCACTTAGATCACAG
Organism: Eucalyptus globulus; assembly: GCA_014182545.1. Classification (NCBI taxonomy): domain Eukaryota; kingdom Viridiplantae; phylum Streptophyta; class Magnoliopsida; order Myrtales; family Myrtaceae; genus Eucalyptus; species Eucalyptus globulus. The sequence continues at coordinate 34,448,208 of CM024723.1, forward strand.
AATCAAATCAAAATAAAAGCAACTCAGCATTCTCGACATCAAATTCGTGACGCACAGTTGTCACCGAAAGCTTCCTAATTTGGTTTCGATTTAGGCCATGGCTGAATGTGTGGATCAATAGTTTTGTGATGGTGTTCCACTTTCTTTTATTATATGGTCGAGTGTTGGTCCTCTGAGTGCTCCACCTTCTTTTTAGCTTGTTCTATTCTCCCCAACATGATGCATCACGTGTTTTGCAAAATTGATCATCCGCTTGTCTTTTAACACGTCTTCTTTCTTCAACACATCATATGCTTACACATATCAATCGGTAATACTTTTTTGCATGGTGAACCGGCCTCCTTTGCTCATCCAAGTGTAACTTTTTCGACTACTGCCGCATTCAAACAAAGGTGATCATCCACGTCTTGACGAAGAGTACATGACCAAATCGATATACACGTTCATTGTCCAAAAATTGTATCCTCTTGTATCGGAACCCTCTTCTCAAGGGTAAATTTCCTCTTAGAATGGGGCTTGGTAAAAAATTCGGCATCGACATTGAACATAAATTGCACCATGTTAATCTTAGGTCGAAATCACTTTTCTCGAGCTTAATTAAATGAACCAAGACATGGTCAAAGTGGACACTCGCTGATTTTATATTAGTTAGTCGTGATCTCAAAAAATCTTACATTATATTAGAGTCGAAGGTGCTGAGTTCAAAAATCTTATCAAGCTTCATTTGCCTCTCCAATCAAATATGTCCATGCTTAGTATCAGGCAAAATGATCAAACTAATTGTGAAGAGGAGTGTTATAATATTGATATAATAAACCACATTTTCATTTAACAGTTTAAGGTTTTTAAAATAAGTTGGCAGATGCCTCACAAAATCTTTCTTTAAACAAACAAGAACTGCTGTGAAAAGAAAATAGCAATAACGATAGAGAGATAAAGTAAACATTGGAAAACTTTGGCCGAAAGCCGTTGTAGTCAATGTGAAACCTTTAAAGGTTTCATTTTGACTAGAACCTACCAACGTGTTTCTTCTTTCATGTACCAACCATTTGAGAAGAGTCTATGAATGCTTGATGACCTCTTTTCTTGTTATGACCATTTGGTAGTTTCCTCTTTTATAGTTCTTTTAACAAACAAAAATGTAGAAATGACTCGGACCACTTAGATCACGGAATCAAATCAAAATAAAAGCAACTCAGCATTCTCAACATCAAATTCGTGACGCACAGTTGTCACCGAAATCTTCCTGATTTGGTTTCGATTTAGGCCGCGACTGAATGGTCATAACAAGAAAGAGGTCATCAAGCATTCATAAACTCTTCTTTCTTCAACACATCATATGCTTACACATATCAATGGCTAATACTTTTTTGCATGGCGAACCAGCCTCCTTTGCTCATCCAAGCGTAACTTTTTCGACTACTGCCACATTTAGACAGAGGTGATCATCCACGTCTTGACGACGAGTACATGACCAAATCGATATACACGTGCATTGTCCAAAAATTGTATCCTCTTGTATCGGAACCCTCTTCTCAGGGGGTAAATTTCCTCTTAGAATGGCGCATGGTAAAAAATCCGGCATCGACATTGAACATCAATTACACCATGTTAATCTTAGGTTGAAATCACTTTTCTTGAGCTTAATTAAATGAACCAAGACATGGTCAAAGTGGACAGACACGAATTATATGCTAATTGAAATTATATCTTTGACTTCAAGTATTGACGCTAGTTGCAACAGTCAAAGCTAAACCCTTAAATCTACATTAATTTCTCAATATGCATTTGTAAGGTACAATACACGCACCTCAGGTTTAATAGAAAGAGATGCATGATAACGCTTAATCATATATGCACCTGAATCTAGTTCAGGTAGTTTCGTATGTAATTTCATTTTTCTATGGTGATTTTTTTGACCAATATCATATTTTAGAGTTGGACACGACTTGGCCCTTGTGACTCGACTGTGGCACTTTTACATGGATCGTAACCTCGTTTTCTAGAATTCCAAATGCAGTTTCGAAAAGGATTTGTCTCCTATAATTAGGTAGAATGTCATTATCAAGACAGCACAAGGCTCGGCAGCTTTTGTTTAGGTTCCTTTTGGGATTGTGGGTGAGTCTAGGAAGAACTCATGGAAGAGATGAGCTAGAGAAATCGATCCTTTTTTTCTTGTTATAAAAAAGGACTCGGTCCTGGGGGAAGGCATAATTGATTAATTTTTCCCTCCGGTGTAGATTAGATTTGTTGGATGGTGTGGATGGCCATTGATTGTATGGGATTGTGTTTTATCATGTGAGAAACAGTTGGGATTGTCAAAGAAGTTGCTCAATATGGTGAGGGACTCGTGGACATCACCCAGTGCCCGATGGTAACATGTAAAATGTTCAGCGTTCACGTCAATAATTTTTGGCAATAATTAGCCTAATGGACTTTATTGATAAATTGTTAAAATATTTAGAATTGAATTGGTTAGATTAAAAAGTTTAAGACAGAATTGATAAGATTATAAAAAATGGGTCAGAATCGACCCAGGTCGCGAATCCTGCGATCGGACTGGATGTGATACGTGAGCCCAGTCCGGTCCCCCAACCACTAGCCCGCTCACGAAATGAAAAAGGGGCCCGGCCTGAAGCAAAGCTAACCCCAGATTCAGCCAGCCCAGTTTTATCTCCTATCCAAAGCCCACTTTCAATTAAAAGAAACACTCAGCCCACCATTTAAACTAAACCAAAACCGGCCCATCAAAGAAAAACCCTAGCCCAAAAACCATAAAGAACCGGGTTGGTCAAACCCGCGACCAAACCAGCTGACCCGACTGGCGCCCGTCGCTCGGCTCCCTGCGGCGTCGACGGGGATGGCCTAGACGGCCGGCGCCGCTCTCCTTGGCCAAGCCACACGCCCTCTGGTGTCGCTTCGGCCGGCCCAAGTCGAGGGTCTAACCTCCGCCTGGGGCTGCCGTCCCTCGGCTGGCATGAACACCGCCGGCATCCTCGGCTGAACACAAACCGAAAAAGGCGACGTTGGCGAGCAGGCTCGAAACGACCGAACGGCCAACACTCGGGACACCAACTATCTCGCGAGGAATTTGACTCGACGGGACGACGCCCAGGTGGCTCGGTACCGGCCCAAAACGACGAAACTAAGACCAAATCTCGTTGGGGCATTTCATCGAACAAGCGAAGCGCACACTGGAACGAGGGGTTCTTGGCTCGAACGGGACCGAAATCTGCATTGGGACCCTCAACAAAGAAGAGACGACCACACAGCAGCCGAAGCAAGGACGGTCGGGGCCGGAGTTAGCGCGAGCCGGACGGCCGCGAGCTCTAGCTCGACGTGCCCGAAAGGAGGGCAAAACGGGGTCGGGGGCTTGCCGGCTTGAATTGAGGGCATCGGCTAGGCGCGGTGGTTGGGCGGGGGTCGTCGGGCGGAGCTCGCGCGTGGCCGAGGACGACTGACGCCCTCTCGCTCCGATCTCCCTCTCTCTCTTTCGGCCTCTCGATCTCACCCAAACCCCCACTCTTTCTCTCTCGGTGCATCTCTCTCTCTATCTTTCCCCCTCTCCAAAGCTCCCTCTCGAATTCCCTCACTTTCACCCCCCTTCACCGAGCTCCAGAAGGTCCTATTTATAGGCTGGAGGGCCCGGTCGACGGGGGATTTCAGCCGCCGGTCCTTGGCAACGCCGACCGGCCCTGGTGTGGCCAAACCGGTGTCCCATCCCGTCTTCTCTGCGGAGGCCTGCTCGGCATTTAAGGCACCCGCCAGACGTCCCCTTCCGTCGGGGTTTCTCGCCGGATCTCACGCTGCTCCATTCGACGGCATTGATGGGGGCCGCAAGACGTCCCCTCCGTCGCTGGTCTACCCTCCTCTCTCTGCCAGAGGTCGTCTTGCGCGCATGGTGTGCAGCGCGAGGAAGGAAGGAGGAAGAAGAACGAGAGGGCCGGGCCGCGAAGACAGCGAAACGGGGGTGAGATGGGCCCTGGGCGGGCGCGGGAACGAGAAAAAGGGCTGGGGTCAGGCTCAGCCCCCAAAGTTAACATTTTTTTTTTTTTTTCTTTTAAAAAAAAAAAAAAAAAAAGAGAGAGTTCACATTACTAGCGTCGATATCAATGGAGTATGAGGTTTTTATTGAATTTTGCTTAATTGTCCTCCCCAAACTTAGGTTATCTTAGTTCCCATTTAAATCGTGGCCAAAAGAGAGAGTTCACGTTACTATAGCATTTTACCACTGGAGTATACATTTTGATTGACATCAATTAGTGCTCGTACTTTTGTAATGAAACTACATGAATCTAGCTGCAGAAAAATGTAAATGACAAGGAATTGATACGCCTCAAATTAAGTTTTATGGAAGATAAATTACGAGGAAATGAAGCTACACAAAAGGACGAAACAAGGATGAGGTTGCTATAATCATTCCTGTTGTGCTTTCTACCAATTCGGATGATTAAAAAAGAAAAGAAAAAAAAAAGGTGACAGTATAAACTTCTTAAAAAGTTGCCGTAGTCATTCTTGCCATGCTATCTACCAATTCAGATGATGTTGTATTTGTTCAAATTTACTCCATTAGAACTGATTTGGCAAGTATGCAGAGTGAACAACTAGGAGCAATATTAGATGAGGAACCGGCTCTCATGTAGAAGAGAACAACCATTGCAAAAGCCTAGAATTTTGTCGAGTCAGCTAGGGATGAGACTGATGCGGTGGCGGGGAAGTGAGGGAAGCATCATATTGCATTATATCGGCCAGTTTTCTGCAATCTTTTTTCTCACTTGAATTACCAGTAGTTGACGCGTGAATCGGCAACAAGACTTCGTATGTATCACATCTTTGATGAAGTTTTTTTCAAACTGTTGGTGTTGAAATTTGTACCATGCACCGAAGAGAGAAATGTTGTGTTTTCATTTTATATGATTGGGATCATATTACAGAAACTTTTTGACAAAGAGACGATAGCCTTAGAATTGCGACATCATATATGTAATAGTTGTAGCATTGCAGAAGGGTTTAGCAAATGGCTTTGTCATCATGTTTGAGGCTTTTGCTAGCTTTTATATAATACAAAGAGTTCATTACATACATAAGTTACTGGTACAATGTATATAATCACAAAGAGAGGAACTTCTAAATTTATGACACAGATGTACGTCTTTTGAATCTGACAAGTTTCTTCAACTCTCACCCATATTTGATAATTACCTCTCCTACAACATGTCATATAAATGATTAGGACTTTACCTATGGGCTACACACACGCACACACGCACGCACGCACGCACGCCACGCACGCCACGCACGCACGCCGCGCGCGCGCACACACACAGAGTCCCGGTCCCAAGCCCGCATAGAACCAATTATGGGCGCATAGAACCAATTATGGGCGTCCATATTGCCTTCATTAGGTTTACCTCCATTTCGAGAATCACCATCTTCTCTATCGATATCAGGATGTTGCTCATCTCTAGGGCAAACTTTCAAAAGAGGAGCTCCACAAAGTCCATCATTACATCATCCACTGTACGTAGATGAATGCTTGAAGGAATAGGACCTGATAAATTATTGAACGAGAGATTGAGACGACCCAGAAAGTCCATGCTGGATATGCTAGGAAGGATTCTACCTGAAATCTTGTTGTTGGATAGGTCAAGGGATTCTAATATTTTGAGGTTGCCAATGTTTGTAGGGATTTTCCCACTCAAATTGTTTTGAGAGAGGTTCAAATTCTGAAGTTGGACGAACCTAGTCAACTTTTTTGGTATTTCGCCATTTAAATTGTTTGCAGATAAGTCAATGGAATGGAAGAATTGGAGTGTTTTGTCATATATTCGGCTGGTTCCCTATGCATGAACCATGACGTAAATGAGTGTCGAATATGACAAAGGGGTCCAAGGGGGCCGATCTTCAACCATAGACAACAATCAATTAAAACACAGCGGAATGCTTCCAGAAATGTTGTTCCGTGCTAGGCTTAAAAACTGGAGATGATGAAGTTGGCAGAGTGGCGTGGGAATGTCTTCGGTGAAACTATTCTTCTCAAGATTAATGATGGCTAATGTTCGAAAATGTCGTCCAAATGGAGGAATTTCACCAGTGAAGTCATTATCACTTAGATCGAGAAAAAGGAAGTTTAGCTAGGTTTGACAAACATTGGGGAAGCACTTTGTCGAAGCCATTTTTATGCAGGTTCAGAAATACTAATTGCTTAAAATGGCAGAAAGAGTTAGTAATCTGACCTCTTAACCTGTTGTCACTCAGCAAAATCATATCAATGATTTCAACTTTTTTAGACATAAGGGTAGTCTCCCAGATAGTTGGTTCTTTGACAGATCAAGATGAAATAGGCCCTCCATTGCACATAGTGAATTTGGTATGTTGCCGCTGAGACTGTTACTAGAAAGAATCAGAACTCCTAACAGTGGCATCTTGTTTCCGTCCATTCTGGAAATGGGGCTTAGAGAGGGTAGTGTCCCGGATAGTTGGTTCTTTGACAGATCAAGATAACATAGGTTCTCCATCGCCCATAGAGAATTCGGTATGCTGCCGCTGAGATTGTTACCAGAAAGATCAAGACTTACTAACAGTGGCATCTTGTTTCCGTCCATTCTGGAAATGGGGCCTCTGAGATCAAGGTCTATAACGTTAAGTAAAATGTTAGAAAGCCAATTGGGAACTTCATCTGAGATGTTTGCATTGGACATGCACAAGAATGAAATATTCCTTTGTGTTCGAAGCCACAATGGAAATTTCGGTCCCACATCGAAATCTGACATGCCAATATACTGAAGTTGGAATGGAGGAACCCAGGCGGGTTAAAAAATTAAAACAAGTTCATTAGACGAAATGGACAAATAGGTCAGGCTCGTGAGATTAGAAAAGTGCGATTCACCAACAACTCTGTCCAATAAATTATATGATATGTCAAACCTCTCTAGTCTAGATAGTCGCCCAATACTTTCCGGGATGTTCCCACTCAATTTATTGTCGCTGAGTTGTAACTCTCTTAGAGATGATAGCTCCCCCAAAGTTACCGGAATAGGTCCTGACAATGAGTTTCCTGACAGACTTAGGTACTCGAGATCCTTGAAACTCCCAAATTGGTTTGGTATATTGCCACTGAAATTATTGAAACTGAAATCACAGATCCTCAAGTCCCTTTGTGCCAACTCCAAAGGACCATGTATGATGCTCCCAAGATCTCCATCGAAGTTATTAGTCGCCAACCTTAATACACGCAACTTGTAGAGACTGCTGAAGTTTTTCAGAATTTGACCATCTAGCAAATTATAAGACACATCGAGAAAGGAAAGTTGTTGATTATTATCAAAGAGTGACCTGGGAAATGCGCCTTTTAATAAATTCCCGCTCAAATCGATATGTTCGAGCTTGCTAAAGTTGTAGAACCCATGAGGAATAGTAGAATTTATGAAATTCCATGAAAGATTTAGGAATCTTAAAGAAGTGAAGTTGACGGATAGAGAGTGAGGAAGTTTTTCGAGAGAACAAAATTGCAACTACAAAGATTGCAATGAAGAAAGCATATTAATGGAACTAAACCAATCTTTGGCTTTCCTAAGGTCAATGACAGCGGGGTGAAAGTATTTCAAGGAAGATAATTTCGACACCCATTGGAGGTTATCAATTGTTAAAGGACTCTCGTTAAACCTACTAGCAAGATCTAGATATTGCAAGTTGGATAGGTTACCGAGGTGATGAGGTATGTTTCCGTCAAAACCTGCGGATGATAGATTAAGATACTCTAGTCTCTGGAGAGTACCAAAGAATTGAGGGATTTTTTGCTTGGAAAATTTGTTGAGGCTGAGGTCTAGATACTTCAAATGCTTCAGTTCAGCCAAAGATGCATGGATTTTACCTGCCAAGCTGCTCTTATCTAGACATAAGATATATCTGTCTGGGGAGGTCTCAAAGCATGGATTACGAAGACATGACCAGTCTTTTTGCTGCATTCGACTCCTTTCCACTCACAACAGTCCTTGCTGGTCCACGATGACAAGCGATGACAAGCGTTTAGAATGGTCGATGAGACCTTGCTTGAATTTCAAGAGCGCTTCTCTCTCTGTACCAAAGCAGCTCACATTGGTGAAAGCTTCGGAATGGCCAAACTCAAATGATTGAAACACGAGAAGAGTCCGCAATATGAGGGGTGCAAAGGCAGGGGCTGATGCCATTGCTTTCGATAATATGGGATTAGGAAATGCAGTGTACTTCCTCCGTTTTATGGTGACATGGGTCTTGGGAAGGTCTTAATTGAACTTCATCAAGAAAAGAACATTACTCGTTTCCTACTTATTTGATTTGGCCATCACTCTCGATCAACGTTGTCACACCCCGAATCCTAATAGAAAAAGGGAATGACACAGCTGTCATTCGGATTTTATGCAACAAACATATTTATTAATAACTCAAATTATATCAAATCTTCATCACTTTAATATGTGAGTTTACTTATTCATAGAATAGATAGCACAACTTATCTCAAAATGCCTACAACCAAACAACAAACGTTACTCGAATTGTCAAATTTGCGATTCTATCAAATAGTTGAGAAACAAAGTTAAAATCAAGTAAAACGTTACCTCAACTAAAAAATGGTTAAACTACGCTTAAATGTTAACAAAACAACTTATACGTACTAACAAATCACATATTCAAAACGATTATTCAGGCCATTCGCAATGCGAAACCTGAACGTGAAATCCTAAAATTTTGCTCCAACTAAACCATTAATTCAAATCAACTTTCACGAAATCTCATGGTTCTATAACAACATAATTGATATTTTCCATGAAATCCCGGAGCTCCACAGCTCAAGAATCGAACTTTGCAGCTCAATTTTCACTAAATTTTAACTTTGAGCTATAATTCTGAAACTACTATGATTAGACAAAATAAGGGCACAAGCAATTTCCGGACATTGCGATATGAAGTCGAATCAGCTTGGCGAAGCACCTATGGCGTGAATGCGCAAAACCCTCTCTCCCTCTCTCTCTTTTCCTTTTCTTCTTCTTTCCCTTTTTCACTATCCTTTTCTTTCCGTTTGTGTGGTCTCGGCCGTCGGCTCGTCTTTAAAAGCTGAAGGTGTCCACTATTCCTTGTTTTTGTTGACTCAGTCAACTTCGTCGTTTCTTTTGCTTTGATCGAGTCAAAGTCCATATTTACAAATGCGATGAAAGACCGCCATGTTCTGGAGATGCCTTCCGAGCCAGGACCAACCAATCACCAGAGTGCAGCCAAAAGCCTAAGTGCCATCTTCTGCAGGGTATTGGACAGGAGTATTAGAGTCAATGGTCAAAAGTTTGATTGATAATAACGTGTCAATGGAAATGTCGAATCCACTCCTTTCGAGCTCCTAATTGTATTATCGATTTCATCTGGTAGGCACAGTCCGTGCTAAGAGGTCGATTAAGTATAAGACCTTTCGGGCGAGTATTGAGTTGTCAACTTATAAATCTTTTCATAGCATTGTTCGATGTGTGATTCTTTCCATTCGTTCGGTCTTTAGTCGAGGGAATTTTAGTGGACTTGCCGTCACCACTCTCCCCAGCCTACATAACATTTAGGATAGATTTCTCTGTTTATTTATCGCAACTTCTTACCCAGCCTCGAACCTTCTACAACCACAAATGAATCCTTCCTCCCATCTGTCGATTTGATAGAGTGCATATGAGTCAAGTCTTCAAAAGAATTATCAATCGAGACATTGGGGAGTTAAAGGCAAATGGACGTCGACTTTAGATGCATATAGGTCATGCACACTTTGGCGGACCTAGGAGGCTCATGGCAGCGTCCACTCCTCATAGGACGAAATATATTTTTTTTTTTTTATATGTTATTTAAATGAAAAAATTGCATCTCGCCTCATTCTCTTAAATTCTCAATTCGCCATTGCACGCACAAAATAGGAGTGATCGGTTTTCAAGTGAGCCAATTCTCATCATAGAATAAAGAATCGCCCACGAAAAACCAGTTCCACAAACTAGGAATCGGGAACAATACGCTAGTTCCTGAACTCACCTGGGAATCAGACTACTGATCTGATTCAAATTCCGAGTGAGTCCATCTAACCGGCTTTGTGATCACCACCACAACTTAGATTTTCAAGAACCTGGCTAATAACTTTCAAGAATCTCAATAACTAAGATTTTCAAGACAGCAACAAGGAAACGAGGCACACAAGCAATATCATCACCTCTTCATCTGATTCGTGTAGAATAGATTGCTTATCACCGATTCACGTTGTGAGCGGCGAGCAAGGCGGCAAGCCAGAGAGAGAGAGAGAGCTACAAGGCTATGAGAGACAAGCCACCTCTTCATCTAATTCATGTAGAATAGATTGCTCATCCCGCCGATTCGTGTTGTGAGCGGTGACCAAGGCTGCGAGCCTGGGGGAGCGAGGGAAGGATGAAGGGAGCTACGAGCTATGAGAGACAGGCCAAAGGAACTTGCAAAGATTTTAAACATAAAATTAATTATATATATAAGTCCGGATGAGTGGGTTCATACCCGGAACTGAAAATTGGATCAATATTTACAAGTCCCAATTTATTGCAGATCTTGATTCGATTCTTTTGTATACCCCTAGCACAAAATATGGGTAAACTACACTTTTGCAACATGGGTTTATATGATTCTGTGATTGCACTCTCTGTCTTGTGCCCAACTTGTCTTTTTATGCATGCTCGCACAAAAAGGATAATTCATGAAAGGATAAGTTAGTCGACGGCCACCACAAGCTCACTCCCCCGATCCATCGTTGTCGGTCATGCTCGCATTCCAATTCACTACCTCAATGCATTGGAACTTTCCTCCATGGCTTGAGTATGAAGTTTTGGGACATTTTGGCATGGTTTCTTGGCCTGTTTGGCAGCTCATTCAGATATTTTGTATGTGTCGGGCCAATAGAATGAGCGACAAAACATATCGTGCGCATCAGGCAAGATTGGTGGAATAAACCAAGATGTCCATTCTACTCCGAAAAATCAAAAGAAGAGTCAAAAGTAAAGAAAAATATAGGAAAAATTATCCAAAAAGTCTTAAACCTATTGCACTTTTGTTAATTCAGTTCTAAACCTTTCAATTCTGTCAATCAAATCCTAAATGTTTTCACTTCATGCCAATTAAGTCTTAAACATTTCAACTTCTTACAAATGAGTCAATCCGGCCAATTTTGGCCAGAAATTAATGAAGTGAACATTTTGGCATTGACATGGTATTTTTTAAAATAATTTATTGATTGTTTTTTTAGTCGGTGGGTGAGGGTTGGCTGGCAATCCTTGGTAGCCCTAGATCCAACCCCTCCCCCCCAAAAAATAAAGCTAAAAAATAATAATAAAAAAAACATAAAAAAATTCAAAATATATTAAAATATTAACAATATCGGTAATTTTTCGTTATAGTTGAGAGTGCTAGTATGAACAAAATAAAGGAATTAGGGAAGAGAATAAGAACACGAGATTTATAGTGGTTCGGCTTAATCCAAGCCTACGTCCACTCTCCCACGATAAGCCTTCTTGGCTGGATTCCACTATGCAATCAACAAGAGATTACAACTCCGAGTGCAAATACTTAGTAGATCACACTATCTCACTAAGTCACTATCTTGGTATTTCTCTCACGATTACAAACGTTTAAGCTCTCAAGAGACAAGTATATGATCTAAAGTCGCTTAGACTTTGGAATTATAAATTCTACGCTCCGTCTCTTACTTGCTCATCGGTCCATGATCTCCTTAAATACTCCTCCACTTCCAAACTACCGTTGGACAAAGATCCCGAGAATCGTCTTCCAATATACCCATTGGACAGCTGCTCCGTATCTTAGAAGATTTGGTAGCCGTTGAGTGACAAAGGTAAAATCCCAAATTGATTCCGATCGCCCATACAAACGAAATCTTGGTTTCCATAAGTAAAGCTTCTTCGTATAGAAAGTTCTTGTCTTCAAGATCCAATCGTCAATCAATTAGATTGAATCAATCAAATCAATCTTGATGTGGAATCCAAAACCAGATCACTAGCCGTTGTATGATTGGGCTTGAGTTACGATTCATTGAATCTGGATGTAAAGTCCGAATTACATGAGACTTTACGATATGAGTCTTGAGACTTTACAACTGAGTCCCAGACTTTACAATCCGAGTCTTTAGACTTTAAGGTGTCTGCACCAGTTCGAACCGCAAGATAGAGCCTGTCTTTTGGTTCAGCCTTTCACGTTCGCCCGGAATTAGCTGAGAGTGAACGTAGCTGATGTAGAAACGTACTTTGATACTAAAAGCCTGCCAGCTTCTTTGAGCTTTGAGTCCCCGAGCCGCGTGCACTTCAGTTCAAGTCTTGCGTGCAGTGCCTGAACTTTGATAATATCCTTTACATGTTCTAACATCTGCATGGCCTATTACTCAACCATCAAATATGTTAGTAGCCTTTGATTTATTTTGTCATCTTCAAAACATCATAAGTGATTTCCCTAACAATAGTTGGTCGGATGGACTCAACTAGTAAGAAGTGAAAAGATTTATGACTGAATTAGTAAAATTGAAAGGTTTATGATTGAATTAATTTTTTGGATAATTTTCCTAGAAAATACAAATCAGGAACAACGTTTAATTGAAACAGGTAGAGTTTCTACGTTTGGAAGTCCTGTGCATGACTTTTTCCTAACTGGCGACTTATGCAACGTGCGACTGCGTGATGCATCACCAATACAAAAGCGACATATGTATTGTGCATAGGACAAAATTTGACGGAAGAAAACCAAAATAATTCACACCATATGCCAAAAATTAGTGAAAAAGCCAAAATGGAAAACTGTACGAGGCGTATAAATAACAATAATCGAGGGGGTTGATTTATGACTTCCTGATTGGCTGGCATCTCGGTAAGGGAGAAGTGACGTGCTCTCAAAAGCAGATGTACCTTGCCTCAATTCGCAACTGTAGGGGATTATGGGCGACTGTGGTAACGCAAGAGAGAGCCGCTAGAGTTGGCCGGCCATCCCCAGCCTTTTACTTATTAGAAAAAGAGGAAAAAAAAATCGTGCCCTAATAATGGGAAGTTTCAACTTCTCTCCAGGATTTGATTTTATATTAACATCATGCTACTGAAATTCATTAGGAAACAAAAAGACCATGGGCATTGCATTGAAAAAGAAATACAAAAGTGAGCGGACCTTGAGAAGACGGCATTAACCACCACAAAAAGTTACGAGTTAATATCACAAAAAAACATCATATTAGTATATTTATAATAAACTAATTTTTCATCACAAAATATACCAAATTAGTATACTCATGATAAATTTATCAAAGATTAATTTTTTACCACTAAAAACCTCAATCCGGTATATTTATTACAAATTTACCCTTCATCGATTTCCATTAAATTTGATTAATACCATAAAAAATCACAAACTAATACACATGTAAGAAATGGGAGGTCAAACTAGTATATTTGTCAATTGCCACATATTATCAAACTCAACAATTTGAATGTAAAATTTAACGGCGACTAACTGAGAATAAGTTTATTATAGATATACATGTTTGGAACTTTTTGTGGTAAAAAAAATAATTTATGATAAATTTGTCATAGAATTACCAATTTTGGAATCTTTCGTAATATTAACCCAAAAGTTAACCTTTTGATCTAAAATAGAAGGATTCCTACTCCAATATTAGCGACAACAATATTGAATATTTTCATATAATTTATGAACTAAATTAAAAATGTAAAATAATTTAAAAATTCAGGGATGTCATTGCATATTGGGCTATAATTTAGATATAATCTTGAACGAATTAAAAGTTTATAGAATATATTATAAATTGAATAATGTCATTTTTCGGGATTATATACAAGCACGGCGTGGTTTCGCATCGCTTTCCCTATGATGCGTGCTCGGCGGGGAACGGTCCACGTTCACTGGTGTCACGCCCACAGACGACACGTGGAGGACAAAGCTTGGAAGAATGGACGAAAACTTCTTCGACCCGTTCCTCTCGCCGGGTCAACAGTCTTGCGGTTGACTGCGGAGTCCCCGAAGGCCAGCGCCAGTTGTCCCCTTCGCTTGCCGAACACGGCAACGGTGGACCTTTCCGATGGTTACCCTACTGCCCGAAAGGAGTTCGAGGGCAAATAATTCACGCCGTTTCGCAAAGCTTATCTGTTTCTCTTTTGCTGATGAAACTTGTCTTGCTTTTTGCTCTTCGGTGTGGGGGATAAGTCTGTACGCGTATCAAGGCTTTGCTCTTTTGCCGAGCTCCGGGTCGTTCCATATGCAAAACCCGACGCCCGCCTCGCTGCGAATCATCCCATGACCAAAGCTACATATAAAGATGTAACGAACGTGGTTTGAAAGAAGAGAATGTAGAGTTAGACCATATATAGTTTGGCCAGCCCTAACATCTCCTCCCACAATCGGTTCCGGTCGAAGCGGTCGGAAACTTCACCGGGAGTCCACAGTGACAACGCCGGTGGTTAAACTCTTGTTCCATGATTTTCGTGATCGAGGGCGTGCAGATGATGAGCGAATGCTCATCTTGAAGATCGATTCTTTCTCCTTTCAGTCAATTCTTTAGGTTTTAATCCGAGCTAAAAATTTTAGCATTGAACATTGATTTTTGGAGCTCCAATTTCTACATCGCAAGGGTCGTCCAGCAGCCTAGGTCAACAAATTTGTCCAGTTCACGTCAGTAACTTCCCTCCATCAACTTGACAGAAAGATGCAGTTGAACAAATAAAAACGTAGTTCATGGTAGTGCGATCAATGAGCGGATCGAGTCCGTTAAAAAATTGTTCGACCCAAATTGATTAACAAATTTAGCGATAAATACATTTCTTGTCCCGTATTACTAATACAAATCCATATTTAATCAAACCTATGAAAAACCGAATTCAACTAGTTAATTCACTTTAAGCTTTTACATATATATGTTACATGGATAAAATCGTTATTTCGACTATAAGATGTTAAAGAATCGGTTTTCAACATTCCATAGAACTATCAATATTTATATTGATTTATAGTGAAGATTTAGAGAATCTTAGTACTTGGTAGTGAACTTATAAAATTACAACAACAAATAACTTGAAGGAATTGAAATTTAATTAAATGGAATGTAAGATATTGGATAAAATGATTTTTACCGACCATGTTTGCAATGACAAGAACTAACATTAGAATAATATGTAAAAATACCAAAGTCAAATGGGACCAAAGAAAGATATGCTCCAACAGCTTACTTTTGAAACTTACAAGATTACTAGAAATAAAAATAAAAATCGGGGAAAAAAGAAGTCGTTTTAATATTTAATAAGGTTGAAGTCGGGTCCTTGCGATCAAGACTTTACTGAAATTGAAACAATATGAGGGATTCGTTATTTTCTCATAGAGAATGAAGAGAGAGTTATAAAGATATGTTTGATTTGAGTAAAACACATTTAACATTCATATTAATTTAGTTTTGTCGTTCTAAACTCATCTATAACTAATTATTTGAATATAATTGACCCATGTAATGACTCAGCTGATCAAATATAGGTTAAGAACTGGGTCTACGACTTATTTTAACATGTTCGGTTCAAGGGCGTAATTACAAAATGGTTAAGGGATGTAATCGTATAAACCAAAAGAGTTCAAAGACCTTTGGTGATTTCACTCATGCACAAGAAGAATTCAAGTAAATTTGCTTTTGTGATTAAAAATGTTGCAATATAATGCGGAAGGTAATATGATCTTACAATTTAGTCAATGTGAAATCACCGGAAAAATAAACAACAAACAATTAAAATCATCTGAAATTACGTGGTTCAGTCCAAATATTAAACTTACTACTTCATGGTGAGAGCCGGTAGCAAATAATCTATTGATTGATTAGAAAATAACAGAATTACAATATCTCATAAACTTAAAGAACTCACTCAAAATAATCACAGATAAAATTTTGGCAAAGGCACCACGTCCTCAACGGTCTGTAAAATCACGTCCTTCCCCTCGTCATTCCCGCTTCATCAAGAGTGCAACCAGCTTTTGTTTTTTCGTCCCTTCTTCGCCCTTTGTTTTTCAATGGACGCCTGCGGATCAATCCCCAAAGCGAAGCGGATCTCTTAAACTCTGCATTATCTCTTCGCCACCCGCAGCCCACCGGCGTGGGCTCAACCAGACCCCACTTATGTGGGAGAACACCCTTGCAGTACTGGCTTCTGCGGCTGTTTCGACGACATCAATAGCTGTAACAGAAATCTGTCTATATCCTCAGCTTCTTCTTCTCCTTTTCTCTTTTACGTACCAAGGACTAAATGTTAGAAATTTCCTATAATATGGGCTTACATTAATTAATTGATTTTCTATATTAAATAATCGGGTTAATGGATATTCCAATATTTGTTAAACTCTAAAGTGATCGATTGAATTGGGTATTGGCATCTATTGTTAACGGGCTCATTGAGCAAAGAAAGTGTAGGTAATTGTGTTTGACCAAGCCCGTAATGGGCGGGGGATTGACATCTTTGTTGACAGGGTTTCTAGGCCCCTCTACAGCCTATAAAAGGGTAGGTTATACCTATCGATTGCTTTAATCCCATTGAAAGTCTGCTATATCGAAAAATGTAGAGAGGAAGATCCAGTATTCCAATAGATCCTTGATTATCGAGTGATATAGTTTTCTTCAAGTAAAGCAATGGCTCAAACAGGTACGCTTTAATTCCGCTGAATTTATTGATCTTGGTGTTTTACAATCATGTATGGATCCGTTTGTTCTTAATTGATTAAATAATATTTTACATGTGGTATCAGAGGAGATCGTATATGATTGTAGAACCCAAATTTTCTTTTTATGGAAAAATTCGAAACCCTCCTCTTTAAGCCGAATATGGGCATTATTTTTTCGTGTAGATTTTTTGCTTGATTAATCCTATAACCATAGGGCTTTTTTTCTACATGTTGATATCTTTCCAACCATATATAATTTGCATAATTTCGTTGAGAATTGAGAGAGAATTTTAGATTTGAAATTCTAGGGTTTATACGTGAAAAAGTTCTAGAATTTGCAAATTACTTGCAATTGATTGATGTTCGATGCAAATCGTTGTATGGGTATTGTTATATATTTGTTTTAGTATCTTTTGTTGTATTAAATTGAGTTTTTAGGGCTTAAATTTAAGAAAACCGAATTTTCGGCCATGAGAGGTTTAGATCCGAAACTTTGAAGCTTGCAGTGGTGGATTTAGTTGATCTTTCTTAGTTTAATTAAATCCAGTTAATTAAATTGATGTTATAAGCAAAACCCATGAGGAAATTTTATCAAAAACCATGTTAATTTGTGCCTTCGGAGCTTCGGGTCGAAACCGGGTCGTATGACCCGTTTTTCTGCAAATTTGTGACCCGGCTGGAGGTTGAAGAAGACCTCCAGCCGGGCTTAGGCCTGAATATGGGCTTCAGCCCATATTTTTTTTAATTTCGTAGCCCATTTCATGGGCCAATTTTAAATTAAAGGGGAGATGGGCTTCTCCATACATGGGGCCATTTTCTACCGCGTGAGGGTTTAAGACTCGCGGGTCTCCTGGGCCCGGGAAGTCCGAAATATTTAAATAATATAATAATATTAAAAAAAAAAATTAAAAAAAATTGTGGCAAAAATTGTTGTTTGAAAAAGTGCAATATGATCATTGGAAGCACATGTTGTAAAGTGTTTCATATTGTTTGATGAATTTTGGGCATAAATTTTTGGAGTTCCCTATTGATAAAAAATTAGTATATACAATTACTCACCCAAAAGGAGTTATTGTGTATATTAATTTGGAAGCATGGAGTTTAATTCCCATACTTAAAAGATGGGGATGTATAATTGAAAAATATTTATCTGCCTAAAGGGGATAAATGTTTTGAAAATTATATGTAATTTCCCTCTATATTGATATTATGGAGATGTATGATTTAAAGGATTTGTCTACTCAAAGGGGATGCATCTTTGACAATTATATGTAATTCTCCTTGTTGTTGCTTTATAAATTCCATGTTGGGAAAAATAATAGTGCATTATACACTCGCCCAAAGGGGAGTTTATGATGTACCGATTATTTTTGTTGAGTTGCTTATTGCCCATAATTGATCATATTGCATTGTGTGTGTTAAACAGTTACCTTTGCTGTAAATAACAACAATGCCACGGTGGAAATGTTAACTGGATCAAACTTTAAGAGATGGAAGCAAGATATAGAGTTTGCTTTGGGCATCGTTGATATGGACTTGGCTCTACGTGAGGATGAACCTGCCAGGCCCAATGATCAAAGTACTGCAGATCAAAAGGCCCATTATGCTAGATGGGAAAAATCTAATCGACTGAGCCTCATTGCTATGAAGAGGTCCATTGCTGAGCATCTGATTAGTGGTTTGCCGGAAGATACGAATGCCAGACAATTCCTTGAAGCGGTGGGAGAAAGATATAGAGTCTAAGATAAGGCTAAAGCTGGGAACTTGCTGAGTGAGTTAACGAACATGAGGTATGATGCTGCTATGGGTGTTAGAGAATTTATACTGAAGATGGTCCATATTCAGTCCAAACTTAAGGCCCATGAAATTGTTCTTTCTGAAAATTATATTGTGCATCAAGCCTTAAATGTTTTGCCAGCTGAATTTAGCCAAATTAAGACTGCTTATAATGCTTAGAATGAGACATGGAGTGTTAATGCCTTGATTACTAAGTGTGTGACTGAGGAAGAGAAATTAAAGAAGGAAAAGTATGAGTCTGCCCATTTAACTACCAATGCCAAGTTGAGTTCATATAGAGGCAAATGGAAGCCTAAGGGGTCAAATGCTCATGGCCCAAAGAAATGGCAAGACTTTAGGAAAAATGAGAACTATGTGAGGAATGGAGATAAGGATTTTAAATGTTTTCACTGCAAGAAGCAAGGTCACAAGAGAGCCAATTGCTACAAATTTCGAGCTTGGCTAAAAACAAGAAAAGAAAGTCACCAAGGGTCTCACAAATCTAAGGAGTCCAAGTCCGAGGGAGTCAAAGCTTAAAGTTGGAAACAATACTGGAGTTGATGTGGAGCACATAGGGATAGTTGTTTTGAATTTAGATTCTGGTTTTCAGCTTATCTTGAACAATGTCTTTTATGTTCCTAATTTTAGGAGAAACTTAGTATCTCTTTCTTCGCTTGACAAAGTTGGATATTGTCTTCATTTTGCGAATAAAAAGAGTGGATTTGAGTTATGATTCCAGAATGATTGGGAATTGTGTTTTGTTTGATGGATTATATCAATTATCCTTATCTCCCGATAGACCATATTGCTCTTTCAATGTCGAGAATGTTGTTGCTAAGAGATCTTTGATTAAAGATAGATCTTCATTGCTATGGCATAAGCGATTGGGGCATATCTCAAAAGAACGGATAAAGCGACTTATCGTGGTTGATATTCTCCCTCCTCTTGACTCAGATGATATTGAGACTTGTATTGATTGTGTAAGGGGAAAATTAACTAAAACAAAGAAGAAAGGCGCTACTCGCAGTCAAAGTCTATTGGAGATAATTCATACTGATATTAGTGGGCCATACTCAACCACCTTGTGTGGAAATAAATACTTCATCACGTTCATTGATGATTTCTCCCGTTATTGTTATCTTTATCTAATTAAGGAGAAGACGATGCTCTTGACATGTTTAAAGTGTTTCGCATCGAAGTTGAGAAACAATTGGGAAAAATTATCAAGATTGTTAGATCTCGATCGTGGTGGTGAGTATTATGGGCGATATACGAGGCTGGACAACAAAAGGGACCGTTTGCAAAATATTTGCAGGACGTGGTATTGTTGCTCAATATACAATGCCCGTGAGTCCTGAGCAAAATGGTGTAGCTGAACGGCGAAATCGCACACTCATGGAGATGAAACGAAGTATGATGGGCAGTTCTAATTTGCCTGAATACTTATGGGGTGATGCGATTAAAACGACAACTTATATATTGAATCATGTACCTAGTAAATCGGTGCCAAAAACACCTTTTGAATTGTGGACTCGGGAGGAAACCTAGCTTGAATCATATTCGAGTTTGGGGTTGTCCTGCGAGGTGAAAATTTATGATCCTTCTCGAAGAAGATCGAATCCAGGACTACTAGATGTTATTTTATTGGATATCCTAATCATTCTAAAGGGTATAGGTTCTATTGTCCTTCTCGCGGCACTAGAATCGTTGAATCTCAAACTGCCAAATTCCTGGAATTAGATGTTGCTGAAAAGAGTTCTTCTCAATCTTTCGAAATGGAAGAACCAAATAAAACGGTCTCTATTCCATTGCCCATCTTACATGATGATTCTATACGAGATCCCAGCAGATTGGAAATTCAACAGGAAGCAAATACCGAAAATATGACGGTAGATCCTCCCATTACAAATGAAATTCTCCAGATGAATGATGTAGCCCCAGAAATGCCTGTGCGAAGATCACAACGACAAAGAAGACCAACGCTTTTAAATGATTATCATGTCTATCTTGGAGAAGCTGATTTTGACGTTGGAAGTGTAGTTGATCTGACGACCTTCAAAGAAGCTCTTAAAAGTGATCAGGTAGATAAATGGTTAGGAGCGATGAATGACGAGATGATGTCCATGTCAACTAATCAAGTATGGAAACTTGTTGATTTACCTGATGGGCATAAACCAATCGGCTACAAATGGGTATTCAAAACCAAGAAAGACAATAAGGGCAACACCGAGAGATTCAAAGCAAGGTTAGTCGCAAAAGGGTACACACAGAGAGAAGGTATTGATTATAATGAAGTCTTTTCCCCAGTATCTACTAAAGACTCTTTTCGGATAATCATGGCTTTGGTGGCTCATTTTGATTTAGAGCTTCACCAAATGGATGTCAAGACAGCTTTTCTAAATGGAGATCTGGATGAAGAAGTATATATGCAGCAACCTGAAGGGTTCGAAGAAGCCGGAAAGGAGCATATGGTGTGCAAACTTCAAAGATCCATCTATGGTTTCAAACAAGCATCACGTCAGTGGTACTTAAAATTTCACAAAGTTGTGAGATCATTTGGCTTTGAAGAAAATAAGTTTGATCAATGCATCTACATGAAAGTAAGTGGGAGTAAATATATTTTCTTAGTACTTTATGTAGATGACATTTTACTTGCTAGCAATGATGTTGATCTATTGAATGACACCAAAAATTTTCTATCTACAAAGTTTGATACGAAAGATCTTGGGAAGCCTCTTTTGTTCTAGGCATTGAGATTCATCGTGACAGATCTAAAAAAGGTTCGGGATTATCTCAGAAAAGTTATATAGATCGTGTTTTGAAAAGATTCAATATGCAGATCTCGTAAGTCGTGAAGCTCCTGTTGTGAAAGGAGATAAATTGAGCATAGATCAATGCCCCAAGAATGATGTTGAAAAGGAAGTCATGAAAATGTTCCATATGCTAGTGCAGTTGGCAGTCTTATGTATGCACAAGTATGTACCAGACCTGATATTGCTTTTGCTGTGAATACTCTTGGAAGATATCTCGTCGAATCCAGGTCAAGAACATTGGGTTGCAGCTAAGAAGGTGATGAGATATCTACAACGAACAAAGGATTTCATGCTCGTTTATAGCAGAGTTGAGGACCTAAAAGTGATTGGATATTCAGATGCTGATTTTGCTAGTTGTTCAGATGATAGAAAATCAACTTATGGATATATTTTTATGATGGCTGGAGGTGCTATTTCTTGGAAGAGCACAAAGCAAACATTGATTACGAACTCTACAATGTATGCTGAGTTTGTAGCGTGCTATGGCGCGTCGGTTCAAGCAGTTTGGCTCAGAAATTTGATCTCAGAATTGCGTGTTGTGGACTCTATTGCTAGACCTATGGTGATCTACTGTGACAACACTGCAGCTGTGTTTTATTCCAAGCATGACAAGATTAGTAATGCGTCCAAACACATGGAGATCAAATATTATACTGTTAAGGACTTGGTAAAAAATGGAGACGTTGTAATGGAAAATATCAGAACTGAGTCCATGTTGGCGATCCTCTAACAAAAGGCTTACGACCCATTTTGTTTAAAGAACATGTAAAGAATATGGGTGTTTTAGAATCTTTTGATTTCTTTTGTTAGTGGGAGTTATATAGTTTGTATTTCTGGATATTATAGTTATACGTAGACTGATAATGCTTTTATGATGTCTATTAAAGCATTTATTTTCAATGATTGTTGTTATTGATTCTATTGTTATCCTTTCTCCTGTTGACTGAGAAATTGAAATATAAAACAGTATCTTTAAACAAATTTTAGTTTAAAGATGACTGGATGTCACTAATTATGAGATCTCATGTTGGATTGTGACATAATTGTGCAATTTCATGTTGTTTAGAAATCGCACTGAGGCAATTTCATGTTGTTTAGAAATTGCGATAATGTAATTTCATGTCGTTGAGAAATTGCATTGAGGACCGATAAGAAATAGTGTATATCTTGATCACATGTTGGCACTATTTCTTACTACACTACTAGGCCCATGATCCATGAAAATATAATACTTATTATATGTGATTATGGAAGGTCTTGTGTTGTGGTATTTTCTTAACACATTGATCTCCATAGTCCTATATTGAGGTTATATAGGATTGGATTGGTATTGAGATGCCATTATTGGAATATTATTTTTTAAAAGTTGTGGCCACATAAAACAAAATTTTAGTTATTAACCCGATAGTGTCGTTTTCAATATAAATTTTTTTTCAAAATAAAATAAGTTAATTAATGTAGCCCAAGTGGGAGAATGTTAGAAATTTCCTATAATATGGGCTTACATTAATTAATTGATTTTCTATTTTAAATAATCAGGTTAATGGATATTCCAATATTTGTTAAACTCTAAAGTGATCTGATTGAATTCGGTATTGGCATCTATTGTTAACGGGCCTAGTTGAGCAGCAAAGTGTAGGTAATTGTGTTTGACTGAAGCCCGTAATGAGAAGGGCCCAGTTGACACGCTGTTGATTAGGGTTTGCTAGGTCCCCTCTCTAGCCTATAAAAGGGTAGGTTATACCTATCGTTGCTTTTTAATCCCATTGAAAGCTGCTATATCGAAATAGGTCATAGAGAGGAAGATCTGGTATTCCAATAGATCCCTGATTATCAGAGTGATCTAGTTTTCTTCAAGTAAAGCAATGGCTCAAACAGGTACGCTTTAATTCCGCTGAATTTATTGATCTTGGTGTTTTACAATCATGTATGGATCCGTTTGTTCTTAATTGATTAAATAATATTTTACAATAAATCCATGCAATTCCGTGTTGCTTGCAGGCTGCATCACCTTCGGACAGATATCAGAGATCGCAGACAGAGGGGCAACATATGAGTACATAATTTTTGTATAGGTGTCCCTGATACAGGTCGAGTTTCGTCTAATAGTGAACGTTTGGGAGGAACTGTAATAATATTGGGTCACAAATCAAGCCTGCGCATGAAGAACTGTAGTCACAGTTCACTAAGCAAGTAGAGGGTTAGAGTTCAACATTGGACATGCAATGTCAAATTTTATGAACTTCTCCCGATTTGACAACTTATTCAGAAAATATAGGAGATTAATTTTCCCTGTAAGAAAGGCTAATTGATTACCAAAGAACAGACAAAGGCTAATTATATATTTCTCACTTATCCGAGCTTGGATTGCGGCTTGCCTGGTGAATTGTGCAATCTTCACGCTCATCTCCTTGCTGACTTCGTGTGCATGCCTCTATTCATGCACCTACCGAACAAGACTGAGGCGAGGGTTCCGGTTGTAGGAAGATCCGTGCAAGGACTGCTTAGTCCACTGCTGCTCAAGAGCCGCGGATTCAATGTGGCAAAGGGTAAAAACCCATCCCTTTCAAACATCTTCGTGCTGGATAGCTTCCCAATTGTGGGTCTACTGGTCTTTTCAAGTGTTGAGCAAGTACTGACTTAAAATGGTCGGATTGGTGTGTAGGATGGGAAGGAAACGCCAGGCAACATAGCGAAGTGGCAATGGCTCCAGCGGTGCAAGGCGCTATGAGGCGGTAGTGTCCAGTGTTGATTGCGGGCAACTTCTTTTTTCTTGGAACAACGTGTCATGGTATTATCGGTTTCATTTGGTTGGTGCAGTCTGTGCTAAGAGTTTTGATTAAGTTTATACTATAAGACCTTCCGGGTGAGTATTGAGTTGTCAACTTCCGAATCTTTTGATGGCAGTGTCCAATGTGTGATTCTTCCCATTCGTTCGGTCTCTGTGTCGAGGGAATTTTAATGGAATTGTTGTTGTTGCTCTTTACACGAAACATAAATCGTACCAAAACTACATAACATTTAGGATTGATTTCTCTATTTATTTATCGCAACTTCTACTCCCACAAATGACTCCTTGCTCTCATCGATCGATTGGATCGAGTGTAAATGGGTCAAGTCTTTAAAAGGATTATCAATCGAGACATTTGGGAGCTAAAGGCGAATGGACGTCGACTTTTACAGTCATAAGATTTTCTCACTCCTTATGGAACTCGGAGGTAATAATTTCGAATTTAGATATGCGCATATTGGCGGACCAAGGAGGCTCATGGTAGCCTCCGCCTACCCCTCCTAGGACGAAATTATTTCTATATATGTTAAATGAAAAATTTGTGTCTTACCTCAAATTCTCGATTTGCCATTGTACGGACAAAGTAGGAGTGATCGATTCGAAGTGAGTCCATTTCCACCCTAGAATAGAGAACCACCCACAAAGGGTCAGTTCCACAAATTGAGAATGGGGAACCACCCACTAGTTCCTAGACCCACCTATGAACCGAAACGTTGATCTGCTATAATTCTCAAGTGAGTCGATGGAACCGGCTTGTGATCACCACCACAACCCAGATTTTCAAGAGTGGGGCTAATCACTTTCATTAGTAACTAAGATTTTCAGGATGGCAACAAGGAAATAGGGCACCGGCATGATCACCTCTTCATCTTATTTGTGTAGAATAGATTGCTCATCTTGCCAATTTGCGTCGTGAGCGGCGAGTAAGGTTGTGGTCACACAGAGAGAGAGAGAGAGAGGTCACAGAGAGAGAGAGAGAGAGAGAGAGGCCAATGGAATTATAAGGTTTTTAGACATAAATATATATAGGTCCAGTCTAGGTGAGTGGGTCCATCTTTAGAATTGAAAATTGGACCGATATTCACTGGTTCTAATTTATTATGGTTCCTATTCAATTTGGTTCTTTTACACACCCTTCGCACGAAAGTATGTGTAAACTATACTTGTGCAACATGGGTATACATGATTCTAGGATTGCACGATACGTCTTATGCCCAACTTATCCTTTTATGCATGCTCGCATAAAATGGATAAGTTAGTCGACGGCCACCTCTAGCTCACTCCCTTCGATCCATCGTCGTCGGTCACGACAGAGAGTGAAGAAGAAGATGTGTTTTGAAGGAAAAATTGTAATTCTATATCGTTGTATCATCCTTGTACGTGTATACATATATAGTACAAAAAGAGAATCAAAGAAAGAGTAAACACGATTACAATTTTCTTCTTTATTTCTGTCTATCTTCGACTAAATCAATTAGAATTGGAGTCTATAATAAAATCGTAACCTTCTCCAACATTTCCCCTCAAGCTGGCAACTTATTTAAGTCAAAGACGCCCAGCTTGCTTAACAGATAAGTATGTTGTCTTTGGCACAAAGGTTTAGTGAAAAAATCCACAAGTTGCTCCACTGTTCCAATTCTTGAATTGTTATGATTTCTTCTTGAATTTTTTTTTTGAATGAAGTGACAATCAACTTCTATATGTTTTGTCCTTTCATGAAAGATATGATTTGCTGCTAATTTAAGTGCAGCATCATTACCATAGAATAACTCACTTGCCCTATCAATTTCTACTCCAAGATCTGAAAGTAGGCCTCATATCCAAATTATTCGCAGTCCATTTTTACCATAGCCTGATATTTTGATTTGGCCAATGATAAAGAGACAATTGATTACTTTTTAGTTTTCCATGAAATCAGGGACCTCCCTAAATTGATGTAGAAGTCTATAACAGATCTTCTAGTCATTGGACAAGTTGCATAATCAGTATCACAATAAGCCTTCATTTTCATGTCGCAATCTCGAGACAACAATATTCCAAGTCCTAGGCAACCTTTCAAGTATTTTACAACTTTCAGTACTACATTCATTTGAGACTACTTCAGATTATGTATAAATTGACCGAGTACCTGCACTGCATAACATATATTGGGTTTGGTCATAGTGAGATAGATCAATTTTCTAACGAGTCGCTAATAGCTCGATGGATCTTGAAGCAACAAGTCTTCATTAGATGATGAGGTAGCCTTGTCATATTCAAATGTTGTAAACTTGACATTCCTGTTCAATGGAGATGACAGCTGGCTTGCACCCTAATAACCCTATTTCTGATATAATCTCTAAGATGATTTTTTTGATGACTAAGACATATCCCTTTATTAGATCTAGCTATCTCAATACCAAGGAAATATTTGAGAGCCCCAAGTCTTTGATATAGAAAATAAGATGCAAATACTCTTTAAACTTTCTAATGGCAAGTCATCATTTCCTATTATAAGTATGTCATCAACATATATCAGTGAATAAATTGATGAGGTGCCTTTAGTCCATGTGAACAATGCATAATCATGCCGAAATCCTTCACTTGTGAATGCATTAGTAAACTTCGCATACCACTGCCAAGAAGCCTGTTCCAGTCTATACAGGGACTTACGTAGACGTCATACCCAAGACTCTCCCTGCCTGCAAAGTTCTTGTGGAAGTTTCATGTAGATTTCTTCATCGAGATCACTATGAAGGAAGCATTATGGACATCCACCTGATGTAATTCCTAGTTACGAAATGCAGCAATAGATAGGAAAGAACGAACGGTTATTCCTCGGGCAATAGGGGAAAAAGTTTCATGAGAATCAAAACTGTCACACCCCAATCCTCGGCACGCACACATCCTTCTCTATTGGCCGATTTTATAATGCGATATCCCGGGACTAAGTATCGCCGACCCTTTTGTTTATTAAGCACATGCGGAAGCAGTTATAAATCCCCAAACAACAACAGGATGGGATAGAAAAGTAAGGCCATATTTTTTCATATTGAAATCCACAACGGAACCTTTATACATGGCATAACTCGAAGTCTATTCACAAGATTATTCATAACATTCTAGTCTCACACTATTCATATTTAGACAAGATTCACAAAGAAGATGGGATCATAGTCCTCATTCGGGTCGTACTCGGATCATCATCAGGGTTCTCCTCCAGGTACTCCTCTTCGGTTTATTTCTCCTCAGGCTCCTCATCAGGGTCCTGAAATGTTGTCCCACAACCGGGATGAGACTATGTCTCAGCAAGTTCTACCCTACTAAGACTCGACTAGGAAACCAATACGCTAACCGGGCTGCCTATACACGCACGGGTCAGAGGACTTACCTTGGCCTCAGATTCCACCTGCAAATTAGCACAGTTCAATAGGCACCCAAGCAATTACATCATAGATCAATATCTCGATCCATCGACCTAGTCGATTTCATGTCAATTCGACCATTCCCCATTCGTTTCCCTTATTCAGCCTCAAATCGTACTCACGACTTCACGAGCATAACCTACCAAATTTCTTGGCAACAAATTACAGTCCAAAGGACACGACCTATCTTTAGGTAGCAAATTACGGCCCAATGGGCGCGACCTTTAATGGTGGCAGATTACGGCCTTATCAGGCGCGACCCCTATCGGGTGGCAGATTACGGCCTTATCAGGCGCGACCCATATCAGGTGGCAGATTACGGCCCCAACGGGCGCGACCGATTCCAAATTCGGTGGCAGAACTCGGCCCTACTGGCACAGCCATACTTTGGGCGACTTTCGAGGTTCAACTCACAACCTCTCACAGTCAAATTCTAATTGAATACCGATACTAATCAATCTTGGGATGAATCCCCATATGCTCATCAACTCACTTAATTTTCACACGATATTAACGTACCTGATGAATCTCAGCCAAGAGCATATTCAATTCACTCTCACAAACTTCTCCACTTAATAGCCCATCAAAGCATTATTGACGCTAAACAATCATACTCGGCCATCCTCAACTCAATTACTCAATCTTAACCAATTTAGGAATAATTCCTCAAATTGCACAATTAATTCAATTTAGCACAACGTAGAGCTCAAATAAATAAACGGACTGCACCACGACAATCAGCACGAAATTCTGGTCACCGTCCATCCCGGTTGAATTTCCGGAAAAATAAATAATTAAATAATGAATTTCGAAAATTAATTATTAATTAGCAATAAATCCAATTTAGGCCTGTAATGCCTGATTGGAGCCCGAAATGGGTCGGGAAAATTCCTGAGATGCATTCATTAAACAATAGTACGTCTCGACTTGCTAATGACTAAGTCTAACCACCTAACATGCATCATTAAGTCACTAATTTAATTATTCTAAACTAATCTAACCACCTAATTGCACTTAATTAAATCTAATCAACCATTAAGCATAATTAGTCTACTAAGCGAGGATTAGTGAGATTACTCACTTGATTAAAAGCGGGAACCGAATCACCGCAACAGCGGCCGAAATCGGACTTTCGACGACACCAGCGGGCTTGGACCGAGCCTTGACCTTGGCCCAACAAATCTCAGCCCAACTGAGATTTGTCTTGTACTGGACCGGGCTTTGGAGTTGAGTTCACTGGGCCTGATTGCAGTTGGGCCAAAGGTGATGGCTTCGCTAGGCTTGAAATTTAATTGCTGGAATTGGGCTTGCCAAGTGGGCTGTTGGATTTGAACTTTGCTGGCTTCACGGGCTGAAGAAGAAGAAGGCCCAAACCGTGGGCTTTAATGGCCCAACTGCTGGGCTGCTGGACCAAAGACAGAAGCAGCTTCGGTGGTTGATCTGGGGAAGACGCGGCCCATGGATTCGCTTCATGGAAGACCTCGCGAACGAAGGCAGCTGGCTTCGGTCACGTTGAGGCGTGAGAGAGGGTATCGAAACGTGAAGCGGTGGCAGAGATGATGGTCAACAACCGGCAAGAAGGGGCAGCTTCGTTTGACCAGCAGGGGACGTCGATGCAGCAAGGAAAACGTGGAGGCGTTGGGCTAGCTTCACTGGTGTCACGCACGGGGCAGCTTCGGCGAGGAAATTCACGAGCGAGAGGGAGACAACGCGGACAAAGGGAGCAGCTTGCTGGTTCTTCACTTCGGTGGCCACGAGTTGGAGTCAACACAGCGGCAGCTTCAGATGCGTGGGCGATTCACCTGATGGAGGACGCCGTGGCTTGATTCTAGGGTCAACAAACCAGCATGAAGACAAGACTTGCTGGAGCAACTTCGATGGATGATGAGATTGATGGAGCTGCAGGCGTGGCGCACGGAGAAGCTTCAAGGTCAATGATGGGGCTTCGCTTGAAGTTTAGTTGACCCGGACGTGGCAGCTTGGAGAGAAAAACTCGGTGGGAATTGCTTCGGTGGAATCATGCGGACGTGGAGATGCTGGTAGCGGCAAAATGAAGTGGAGTTGCAGTGTTTTGTCGCTGCTGGGTGGGAGATCATGGCAAGGAGTCAACACCGTCTTCAATTGTTGACTGCGGAGGCTGAATCATGGGCAGTTGGCAGCTCGGTGGAGAAATTTCGGTGGTGGATGTAGGCGAGATGATGGGCAGCTTCGGTTGCAGAGAAAATGAAAGTAGAACCGGAGAAATGTGAAGAAGACGGGGCGAAGGAGGCGTGATCAAGAAGCTGCCGTAGGGGAGTAGATAAGTCAAGAAGAAAATATCTAATTCCTCATCATAGCTTAGGCCAAAAGTCCACATATATATCCCTTGCATGGATGGCATGTCCCCCCTTAATACTTTCCACTCAAATTTTCCACTAAAATAGTCCAAATTGAAGCTAAAATTGAAGCCCTTCCCATGGATCCGAATTTCATAATTTAAGCTTCAATTTCTTTACTCAATTCCCAAATTGAGGTCGATTTCGATGAAAAATCCCGCACAATTTTCTACCTCCCCGACACTAAAGGCTTGACTTGAAATCCAAATTTCCTTTAATTTGGCCCATACGAATTTCCGCTAATTTTTCCACAACTTCCGAATTAAATTTCCGTAAACATCTCGGAATCTTTGAAAAATCTTCTGAGACTGAATCAACGTTCCTAAAATAGCTCGTGACACCACAGAACTTTCGATTTCTGAAATCGAGTTCGAATTCACGGTTAATTTCCATTCGACGCCTTTTTAGCGTGACCTAGACTACTGGGTAGTTTTCAGAACTTTTTAGTGCAAATGACCCATGGTCGATTTTCTTCGAGCCACAATGAACCCACTCGACACATTGGCAACTCTCGATTGTCGTAGAAATCTCGAGAATTCAAATACGGACATAGGGTACCAAAACGATAGAGAATTCAGTCTAGTGTTGGCCGACGAGAATTTTCCAATTTAGTGGTGTCACCCACGATTAGTCACACATCTCTGTCGAGCCGACCTATATCTGATCTCTAATCAATTTACATATGTGCCGTAATGATCTCAGCAGATGAACACAATCGAGCAGCCGATTCCTGGTCGAATTCTCAAGTCTATTTGCCTTAAAATTCTTAATAGTTTCCCCAGATGGTCTAGTTATCTCTAGAATGATCAGTTCTGAGAACAGCCCTATAGACACGTCAATGAAATGCCCGATTTATTCAATAGAAAACAAGACTGAAAATCTGGGATGTCACAAAAACCTTCTCATTGAGTGAATCATTTGGCAACCAACCAAGCCTTGTAACGTTCGATAGAGCCATCTGCCTTATATTTGATTTTATATACCCATTTGCAGCCAATTGATTTTCCATGTGAAGTCGATGGGACTACATCCCAAGTATGATTATCCACAAATGCATTCAACTTAAACTCCATAGCCTACTGCCATCTTGGATCTCGTGCTGCTTCTTCATAGGAGGAAGATTCATGTTCCTCGAATAAGTGACTAACGCAGCACATATGTTCTTGGGATAGTCGATTAAAAGACATCATGTTCCTTGGGAATACAAAGTAGAGCATATGTAGTCCTTGGTCCACATAGATGGATGAGTATGATGCCCTAATCGTCGTGGTGGCTGAACAACTTGCTATTCAGATGACGTTGATGAAGAAGAAGATACATCAGTATGTCGCTGTGGTGATGGAACAAATGACTTATCTTCTTCGTGATATGACACTAGCGACTCAACCGTTGAATTCGAGTATTCTAGAGTAGCTAGTATGTTTTTTCATTGAAACGAATAGGTATTGAGAATTCATAGACAAATCTTCTTTTAACAAGAGCTGATGATGATTTGGTGCTACTGTAATCGTCTGAGTGTTATATGTCGATTCTTGGAATGAAAATTTATCCTCATGAAAAACATGATAGCTAACAAGAAATCGACTTGTGGATAGTTCCATAACCCTGTGTCCTTTCCGTAAAAGAGGATATCCCATGAAGACACATTTTAGAGCACGAGGATCCATCTTGTCTGGAGGTCCGATGGTTGTGGCATAGCACCAAAAACTATTACGTGTTCTATTTTCGATGGCTTCCTAAAGAGCATTTCAAATGGAGATCGCCCTTCAAGAATTCTAGTTGGCATGCAATTAATCAAATAAACCACCGTGTCCACACAATCTCCCCAAAAGGATTCTGGAATGGATACTTGGTATTTCAGGCTCGAGCTACTTCGAAAAGATTACAATGTTTATGCTCCACAACTCCATTTCCAACAGGTATCTATAGTGTGATGTAGCCTTTTACAATAATCGTAATATTTACCTTTAAACTAGGGCTACATCTAGCAGAGAATTAGAGCAAGATCTCACGTCATCTTGTCGATGGGGAATATGAACCATACCCCATCAATATTATCTCATATTTTTATACCAATCAAATATTGGTATGTATTTACATGAATCAAACAATAGAGCTCGTGTACACTAGAACTATATATGTACCCTTTATACTAAGAACATTGGACACACGAGCATCTTGGACAGCCACAGAATTTCTATCATCAATTGCCAACCATCACACATACACGACCAAAGCCATTATGACTATTCACAATACAAAAGTGGAAAGGAAATCAAAATAGAGAGAAATCATAGCAAAATTGAATATACAAATAACAATTTGGACACCCAATTCTAAATGAAAATCTGCCATTGCAACAACAATCATGCACCGGACCACAAAAGGCCACCTCTCGGACTTCCACCCCTAGACATCGAGCAACTCAAGCCACTAACCTTAACGAACGAGGCATCCAAGTACAGCAAACAAGCTAGACTAACAATACCTCACAAAAATCAGAGCAACATAATTGACAGCCGCTAACCCAGCAAGACTTGCATTAATCTTCATCCCCTTTATCAACTTTTCCCACATCAAGAAAGGCCATCGAACGACAACACCATAATATAAAAATTCTTAAAAATACTGACAAAGCGACACCCAGTAAAAAAGGTCAAAAAGTCGAAAATCAGGACAAACGACAATCCCCTATGCGGCCAAAATGTGACAATTTCTTCTAGAGTGATGATCGGAACCCAGATTTCTACAATGTCATGTAAATTACGCTCATTCGACACAAATCCAATTCCTAGAAAATGCCTCGAAAGCACGTATGCACTCCCATGCACCATCCATCCGACGGAACCTCACCTTCACGCTCTGGTACGAGAGGAGCTGCAGCGGGCCGATGATGAGGAAGAACATCTTCATGACGTCCTTGTAGCACTTGAAAATCTTGGAGGAGAGCCAGACCTTGGGCTGGATTTTGAAGCAGTTGAAGCCGGCGGGCGGGCAAGCTCCAAGAGCACGATGGGGAAGTGGGACGAGGGACAAGATGAGGATGTGGAAGAAAATGCTGTGGCTGTAGAGGAAGTAGTCGGACTTGGCGGCAAAGTACTCGAACCAGAGGGGGCTAGGGCTATGTGTGAGATAAGATGAGTGCAAGATAAGAGAGAGTAACTAGGGAAAATGCTTGTGGTAGCCTTTGCTGAGGGTAAGCAGTCCCAGGTTTCATCCAAGTTCCACCTAGAACCTGAATCTGCCCATCGAAAACAAGTTCCCTAATTTTTTGAAATTGGAACTTACCCTATATATCTAAGAACTTGGAATCTACCATGTGACATGTTTTAAGGTCTACCCAAGTTACATGTATACTTTTAATTGAGCGGTTGCAGTGAGTCATCACCTATAATGACCACTATTCGCTACAATTCACTTATCAGAACTCATATATAGACACACCAAAATTATAAAATATTAACAAAGTAAAAGTCTTAGTCATAGATATCATTGAAAATAAAAGCTTAGACTAGTAGTCCAAGATTATACACTCATCATTACACGCCATGGAATGTTGTAGGATCACATAAAAATGAATAACAAAAAAAAAAATACAAAGACTAATTCTAGATGTTCCTCAATTTTTTGAACCTGAAATCTACCATGTATATCCTAGAACTTGGAACTAGATTAGTTCCCTCCGATCTGATTTTCAAATTTCCAATTTTTATCCAAAAACCACACTCGCCTCTTGCCTCCGCCCCTTCTAGGATGAAATATTTGCTATATATGTTATTTAAATTAAATATATGTCTTACCGTCTTATCTCAAATTATCGGTTCGCCATTTTATGCACAAAGTATGTGTAAACTACACTTTTGCAACATGTGTATATGATTCTATAATTGCACGACTCGCATAAAAGGTTAAGTGGTCGACGCCCACAACTAGCTTTCACCTTTGATCCATCATTGTCGCTCGTGCTCGCATGGCAATTCACATCCTCATGTATTAGAATTTTCCACGATGACTTAAGAAGGAAGTTTGAGACTTTTATGCATAGTTTTTTGGGCTCTTTAACAACTTATCTAGATATTTTGTATGTGTCAGGCTACGAGAGTGACAAAACAGTTTGTGAATGGGACAGGAAAAAAACCAAAATGACCTTCCTGCTCTGAAAAATCAACAAGAGACTCGAAATTCATGCAAAAAAGGGTGTTTGATAACAACATGGTAAAGTTTTACGTTTCAAAGTTTTGTAGATGAATTTTCCTATTTGGTAATTTATGTGAGGTGCAAGTGTGTGATGTATATCTTCTTGCATGGAAGAAAGGATGGAAACTGCTTGACCAGTCCCCGCTTACGGGGTCAACAGTCTCGTCTTATCTTACAATATCTCGTAAAGAACTCACTCGAAATAATCACTGCAAAAATTTTCGCATAAGCACCACGTCCACAATGGTCGTAAGAATTACGTCTGCCCCATAGTCATTCACGCTTCCATTTGGAGGGCAACTAGCTTTTGTTTTTTCGTCCTTCTTCACCCTTCATTTTTCACCGGGTGCCTGCACATCAATCCCGAAAGCGAAGTGGATATCCGAAACTGTTGGAGCTATGTCTTAGTGCTGCTGCTGATGTTCTGTCGTTTTTATTATTATTCAGTTAAGTTTATTTGTTAGGCGGTTGGTTTGTTAGCTATTTTCTAGGAAGTGGAACAAGTTCTGTTTTGCACGTTTGTATGCGGTTCCAAAAGATGTTCTTATTTAGCTTGTACTTGATAGTTTTTTTTTTAGTATGAATGAAGTTCAATGTTCTGTTTCATTCCTTCTCTCCTTGTGTAACTAGAAGTTTGTGAGTATTAGTGGAAACTATCAGCAATTACAGTGGTATCAGAGCCTCTGTGGGATCTTAAGGGACTGTGAAGTGAGGGTAAGTGAGTGAAGACTACTTCCAATCTACAAAGAAAAAGCTGATGGAGGCAGGATCGAGTGGATTCTCTGCTATGGCTACTCCAGTCTTTACTGGGAAAAATTATGGGATAAGTGCTCCAGAAGTCCTAAAACTTGTCACGAAAATGCATTTCAGTCCTAAAACTTGCAAAAAGTGCATTTCAGTCCTACAACTTGTCAAAATGTTTCAAACGAGTCCTAAAATCGACGCCGTCTAATTTCTTAACGGAAAAAACTGACGTGGCCCCCCCGTGGCTTTTTTTAATCGTTTCTCTCTCCTCCGTTGTGAATAGTTTAAAAAAAAAAAAGCCACGCATGCAGAACGACGTCGTCTCCTCCTTTCTCCTTCGCCACGACGTCGTCTCCTCCTTTCTCCTTCGCCACGACGTCGTCTCCTCCTTTCTCCTTCGCCACGACGCCGTCTCCTCCTTTCTCCTTCGCCACGACGCCGTCTCCTCCTTTCTCCTTCCGTCTCCCCCTTCGTCTGTACGTCTTCTTCACCGTCGTGTTCTCCCTTCCCTCTCCATGTCTACGTATTCTTTCGCTTTCGAAGTATCCCCTAAGCCCCAAATCGAACTCGTCCGAACCCTAAGCCCCAAATCGAACTCGTCCGAACCCTAAGCCCCAAATCGAACTCGTCCGAACCCTAAGCCCCAAATCGAACTCGTCCGTACCCTAAGTCCTAAATCGAATTCGTCCGAACCCTAAGCCCCAAATTTGATGATTTGCGGTTCTCTTGCGATTTGGGTCCTCATCGACCTCGAGTTCAACACTCATCGTGAGTTCGTGTTCTTTTCTTCCTTTGACGATTGCGAGTTCGTGTGAAGACCTCTTTGCGGGAGTCTGGAAATCTCAGCGGTGAAGCGATTGGTGTCGGGGACGACAACAGGTTCAACGAAGACGATGGCGACTCCTCCTCACGCAGGTATCTCTCTCTGCATTATAACATTTGGGTATCTCATGGTAATGCTACGAATTTTTTTTTGTTTTGCAAAGGTGCTATAATCTCTGCATTATGTAAAACGATGTCAGTTAGCGTCCTCATTTCTTCATTATTTGGAGTTCAGAGAGCTCGAATTTGACACACATCAACTTTATGTTCTCTTCTTTGATGATTGTGAGTTCATGCAAAGATATGTCTTCTGAGCATCTCGGCGTCTCAACGGCGGAGGGAGCGGCATCAAGGACGGCAATGGTGACTCCTCATGCAGGTATCACTCTCTATATTAAAGCATTTGGGTATGTCATAGTAATATTACCATTTTTTTTTTGGTTTTGTTTTGCAAAGGTGTTTTACTCTCTACATTAGAGTGGCGTTTTACTCTCTGTGTTATAATTGTTTTGCATTTTCCAATTCTTGTGATATATTATAACATTGCAGCAAATTAGAACATTGCTCTCACTATTGATCATGTAGTTGTATTGTGGTTGTAAAACGGATTATGCTAATTTGCTGTTTCTGTATTGATTGTTAGTCTTTTATAAAAATATCTTCAATTTAGAACTTGAACATTGCTTCAATAATTTGATGATTGAAAGTGCTCTGCTTTTTGTTTCTGTTCCCTTGTAGGTCCAATGGCCGAGAACAAAGTTTATGTCAATTCGCTATGGAGGTAAATTTAAAGTTGACCCACCATTGGAATACATAGGTGGAAGGGCTGATGTTGCTGAAATAAGTTTAAGTAAGCCTTCACTTTCTAGTATAATTGAAGCTATTGAGGCTTTGGATGTGTGTAGAGTAGAGAAACTCTTTTACAGAGTTCCTGGAAGTAAGACTCTTGTAGATGGAGTAACTCTTAGGTATTTATGGGATAATGCTGATGTGATGGATCTATTTTATCATCATCTGTGCTCTGAAAATATTACATTATATGTTGAGCATGCTGATAATGAAAAGGCAGGAGCTGAGATGGGGGGTGTTGAGATGGAAACTGGAGGTATGTCTAATGTGATTAGGAATACTGATGATGACGGGAATCGGGCTGAAGTTGCGAATAAGGATCTAGATGAGGAAGAGCATGATGATGCACATAATTTCGTGGATATGGAACAGTCGAGTGATGATGACGACTTTGAACTGGTTGAAGCAAGGAAAAAATTAATTGAATTATCAGCAAGACATAGGCTCAAAATTTTAAATTATAGTGAGGCAACTAGTACTTCCAAACCACCGATTGTGGATGAGGCTCAATCATTAGATGATTCTGGGAACGAAACAGTATGTTGATTCAGATGAGGAAGGCAGTCTTCAATCAATTTTAAATGATGAGGGTGGTGAAGAGGCTGATGTTATTTCAAGGAGGAGAAGTAGGTTTCCATCATATGATCAAAGTGGTACAATTCCACAATTTATTGTTGGCATGACATTTGAGGATGCAACTGAGTTCAAGAATGCAATTTTGAAGTATTCTGTGGCTGAGCAAAGAGCAATCAAATACACTAAGAACACAAAAAGTGTTGTAAGAGCTAGGTGTGGCCAGAACAATTGTAACTCGGATGATCTATGGTGCTATTGATAGCAAAACCGGGTCATTTCATTTGAGAAAGTATGTAAATCAGCATATATGCAGTATCACTTTCGAGAATAAGAGGGTGTCTAGCAGATATTTGGCTAAGCACTTCATGATTCTCATTTCTGCAATGCCGAAAATCAAAGCACCGAGTTAAAGAAATTAGTTAGAGAACAACTTGGACTAAATGTCACTTTCTGTCGGTGTAGGAGAACAAAGCTGAAAGTATTGAAGGAAGCGCAAGGCAATTACAAGAAGGAATATGCACAGATGCACGACTACTTGGGAGAGCTTTACACCGCAAGCCCTTCAAGCACTTTTAAATTGAAAGTTGAAAGGCCATGGCCAAATGTGTACCAGTATTTGATAGGGTTTACATTTGCTTTGACGCTTGCAAGAAAGGTTTTTGGCTGGATGTAGGAAGATCATTGGATTAGATGGATGTTATTTGAGGGGTTCGATCAAAGGTGAGTTGTTATGTGCCGTCGGAAGGGATGGCAACAATCAAATGTATCCAGTGGCATGGGCAGTGGTAAGAATCGAGAATAAGGACACATGGACTTGGTTTATCGAATTGTTGAAGTCAGACCTTGATATGTGTAATGGTGACGGATGGGCGTTGATAAGTGATCAACAAAAGGTATGCTTTTTTCTGTTTTCATTTGTAAATTGATTGTGACATAACAACAATTTTTTCTTTCTGTTTTTCATATATATTTTCTTTTTTTTTCGGTAATTGTCAGGGTCTCGTCCAATCTGTAGCTGAATTGTTGCCAAATGCAGAGCATAGGATGTGTGCAAGGCACATTTATTCCAACTGGGGTCAAAAATACAAAGGAAAACAGTTACTGAGGCAATTTTGGAGATGTGTCAAAAGCAATAATATGTCAGATTTCGAGATGCATAGACAAAGGTTGA
The DNA here is from genome assembly GCA_014182545.1 of Eucalyptus globulus. Classification (NCBI taxonomy): domain Eukaryota; kingdom Viridiplantae; phylum Streptophyta; class Magnoliopsida; order Myrtales; family Myrtaceae; genus Eucalyptus; species Eucalyptus globulus. The sequence goes on from CM024723.1 coordinate 34,486,448, forward strand.
AGGAACTGACTCGGGAAGGTCATGATGACTTATTCCGTATTGAGCCAAAACATTGGTGCAAAGCCTTCTTTGACACCGACATTAAATGTGATGTCGTTGATAATAATGCGAGTGAAGCGTTCAATGGCAGGTGTGTGGAAGCTAGGTGCAAGGCCATTGTGAGTATGCTGGAGGATATTAGAATCATGGTTATGAATAGAATGCATACTCGGAGGGATGGATGTGCTAGGTGGACTAGAAATTACGGTCCAAGGATTATGCGTAAGTTACATGAGAATACATCTGCTAGTAGGTATTGCCATTTGATATGGAATGGAAATGAAGGATATGAGATTATAGAAGGTGGTGACAAATATGTTGTTGATTTGAATTTAGAAACTTGTTCTTGTAGAGCTTGGGAACTTAGTGGAATTCCATGTTGCCATGCCATTTGTGCAATACACCATAAGAGAAATGATCCGACCGACCATCTAGCCGAGTGCTTCAACAAGGAAAAGTATCTAAGTGCTTATCAATTCATGATGCCTACGGTGAGAGGACAAAAATTTTGGAATAAAACCAATAAAGAAGCTCCTCAACCCCCACCAATGAAGAACATGCCTGGTAGGCCAAAAAGGAGTAGAAGAAAGCAACCGATTGAGCTTGTAAGAGGTGATAGAATGACTAAAGAGGGTAAGCAAATGACTTGTTCTGCTTGCAAACAAATTGGACACAACTGCAAGGGATGTCCTTTAAGAAAGGTATTTTCTCAACTAACTGATCATCTTAATGCGTTTTTCTCACTTTAACATGTTAATCAATACTTAATATGTGCTTCTCGGGCCAATGGGGCCAATGTACGTACATCCAATGCTCAGGTCAATGTATGTACATCCAATGCTCATGCTAGTGCAAGTACAGCTGAAGCTTATGCTCAATCTCAGGCTAATTCCACTGGTCCAAGGCTCGGAAAAAGACAAGTAAGTTGTCATCTAACCATTACTGTAAGTTGTGTATATCAAGATTCCAATTTAGTAATTTTGAATATATATTTAGGCTAAAGCTAAAGCTACGACAAGCATAGCTGAAGGAGGATCCGAATGCCATGCCAATGCTTCTGCAAATGCCAATTCAATAGGAGGCAATAGTGGGCATGTTAATGCTTCTGCTCAGGCTAGTGCAGATGTAAGAGAATGTAGTGGTCATGCAAATGTAAGAAAATATAGTGCCACTGCTTCTGCTCATGCTAGTGCTGATGTTAGAGGATGTACTGGTGAGGCCAATGCTTTTGGTGAAGTTCGTTCAGATCAAGGGGAAGGCAGTGCACCGGCCAATATATTGGCTAAGCATAGACGTCAAAAAATTCCGGTGAGTAATACCTCAATCCCCAAGTATACATGTATTGTGATTATGTTATCATGTTGAATGAATTTTCTATTATTTCAGTTTAAAAGACCTACCACTGAAAATTGCATGATACAGAGAGAATCACAAGCCAAGAGGATGAAAATGATAAGGTTAGGTGTTGACGCAAATCCTATGACAAACCTTAATATTAGCAAGGTGAGTAATATTTTTAAATTTTTATAATAGCAATTACTTATCTCCTTAAGCTAAAAAGATACTTGGGGATTATGTAGCCTAATACAATTGGTGCAAGAATCGTGAACCTACCGGAGAAAGGGGTAGTCACAAGAGCTACGTCAACAGCAAAGGTGCATTCCCGGTCGTGCACAACCTCGTCATATCATATATCAGCAGCTTCTCGAAAACAAATTGCAGAGACGCCGAAGCCACAATTACAACCCAAGGCCACTTCACAGCGTCAGTCATATCATGCAACAGTAGCTCCTCCAAAGCACATTGCAATGAAGCCAATGACACTATCACAACCTCGAGCAGTTCTCAAGCTCCGTCATCTCAAGCTACAATAGCTCGAAGCATCTTGGTTTAAAGCGAAAGGCACCATCACAACCCCAGGTAAGTTCCCAACCTCAATCATCTCGTCTAACATTAGCTCCTCGAAAGCTGGTTGCGCTGAAGCCAAAGCCACTATCGCAACCTCAGGCCAATCCCGAAGCTCAGTCATCTAAGGCTACAATAGGTCAGAAGCATCTTGGTTTAAAGCGAAAGGCACCATCACAACCCAAGGCAAGTTCCCAATCTCAATCATCTCGCGCAACATTACCTCCTCGAAAGCATGTTGCGATGAAGCCAAAGCCACTATTACAACGTCAGGCTCAGTCATCTCAGGCTACAACAACTCCTCCAAAGCCTATCGCTGCGAGACCATATATAAGGAAAAGCGCCAGAATTCAGAATCAAGTGAAGGCTCAACCTCTTTTGGACCACCGGAGACCATCATATTGGATTGATATGTCTGCTGAAATTGGTGTTGTTAGCTGAATGTATATCAATTATTAGCTGGTTTTTTGGATGAGACGTGTAGCGTTTGTGCATAGAACCTTTTCTGCACTAAAAGTGCATATTTTGTTGAACAGAACCTTTTGCGCACTGAAAATGTAAGCATGTTGCTTTGTCAATGAATCGTGTTTCAACAAGTTATGTGGCATGCTTGGTTTTGGTTTGGATAATGCGCGAAAGTGATTACTCTTCGGAATTGTTAATAGGTAATTATTGAAATTAGCCATGCAGAATTTTCATTTTATATGATGGGGTTTTGCTCTACGTGGTCTCTATGGCCCGCATTGGATGATTCATGGAAGATTTGATTAGGTAACTTAGGTATTGTAGCTGACTACTTTGATTTCACTTGATTTTTTACACATTCCATTTGAGGCAAGCTCGTTATTAAAATTATGAAAAAAATTACCAATTAACAATCTCGATTGCATAATAAGGGAGTTGTCACTATTTTTGAAGTTGCAAATTTATTCTGGTGGCAATAGCTCATGTAATGCTATTGACAAGCACACAAATCAAGCAACATTTTGTAATGCGATAGTAATTTCTCGCATGGCAAGCAACCGGTCTTTGCAAACTACAAACTCAGATAGAAAGTATTATGGAAGACTTAGAAATTTCCTACCAACTTTCACATTATATATAACCAATACAGCGATATAACATATGCATAGAATGAATGCTGATTGATATAGCATCTTCCCTTTCTTTACTTGTGCAAGCTCCTCCTTTAAACGTCTATTTTTCGCCTTTTGACTCTTCATTTCAGCTAGCAATGAGCTCACCTCGACTCCGTCACCCCTCGATTGGCTTGATTCAGACAATGTTTGATTTCTTTCAAGGAGGTCAACTATCATGTCCCTCACATGATTTGGTATCTTTGGATCCACCCACATGAAAAAATTGCAGCAACTTGGACTATCAAACTTAGCACATCCATGGAACCTTCTTCCTGCGTTTTTCTTTGTCTTTGCCATAAGAATTGGCGATTGAAGGCCACAATAACATGTTGGCTCCGAGTTGACCTCATTAGGAGTTACGCTACTTGATGCAGATGTTGCTGTCCTCATTCTTCGGGCTTCGCATTATAGGAACCTAATAGAAGTATATTAGCTATATTATGATTCCTTCATAACGTCTTCATATTAATAATTTCTGCATAATGCAATGTGTTTACTCGAGAGATTTAGGAGATGCTTTCAATCTCCAAAAAACATCTTTTTCTCATATGCATTGTATGAATAGACAACCATAACTTGCTTCTGCATTAATGTTCTAATTTGTCACTAGTATTGGAGAATGGAAAAGAACAAAATGCTATAATGCAGAGCGATACCTGCGTGAGGAGGAGTCGCCATCACCGTCGTTAACCCCGTCGTCGCCCCACGATGCCAATCGCTTCGCCGCTGAGATGTCGAGACTCCCGCAAACGAGATCTTCGCACGAATGCACAATCGTCAAAGGAAGGAAATAACACGAACTCACGACGAGTGTCGAACTCGAGATCGATGAGGACCCAAATCGCTAGATAACTGCAAATCGTCAAATTTGATTTGGGGCTTAGGGTTCGGACGAATTCGATTTGGGGTTTAGGATTCAGATGATATCGATTTAAGGCTTAGGGTTCGAATGAATTCGATTTGGGGTTTAGGGTTCGGACGAAATCGATTTCGGGCTTAGGGTTTCGGACAGTCGATTTGGGTGTTAGGGTTTCGGACGAACCGATTTGGGGTTTAGGGTTCGGACGAGATCGATTTGGGGCTTAGGGACACTCGGAATAGAGAAAGAAGAAGTAGAGAGGAAGGAGAAAGGAAGAGACGGCGTCGTGGCGAAGGAGAAAGGAGGAGACGGCGTCGTGGCGAAGGAGAAAGGAGGAGACGGCGTCGTGGCGAAGGAGAAAGGAGGAGACGACGTCGTGGCGAAGGAGAAAGGAGGAGACGACGTCGTGGCGAAGGAGAAAGGAGGAGACGACGTCGTTCTGCATGCGTGGCTTTTTTTTTTTAAACTATTCGCAACGGAGGAGAGAGAAACGATTAAAAAAAGCCACGGGGGGGCCACGTCAGTTTTTTCCGTTAAGAAATTAGACGGCGTCGATTTTAGGACTCGTTTGAAACATTTTGACAAGTTGTAGGACTGAAATGCACTTTTTGCAAGTTTTAGGACTGAAATGCATTTTCGTGACAAGTTTTAGGACTTCTGGAGCACTTATCCCAAAAATTATCAAGCATGGGCTGTCAAGATGACATCATTCTTGGAGGGTCATGATCTATGGGAGGCTGTGGAGATTGATTATGAGGTTGCTCCACTTCCAAACAATCCGACTTTGAATCAAATAAAGTACCATAAAGAGAGAATCACAAGGAAGGCCAAGGCAAAGTCTTGCCCGTATGCTGCCGTCTCACCCCCTATTTTCACAAGGATCATAAGATGTGATTTTGCAAAGGCAATATGGGATTTCTTGAAGGATGAATACGAGGGAGATGATAAGATAAGGAGCATGAAGGTGACGAATCTCTTGAAGGAGTTTGAGAGACAGCAGATGAAGGATTCAGAGTCAATGAAAGAATATTCTGATAGGCTGATTGAGATAGCTGAAAAAATCCGAGTCTTAGGGACTGACTTGAAGGATGAAAGGCTGGTTCAGAAGATCCTAGTGTCTCTTCCAGAGAAGTTTGAAGCCACCATAGCTTCTATGGAAAATACAAGAGACTTAGCTTACATAAAGCTTGCAGAATTGTTAAATGCCTTGCAGGCACAGGAGCATAGAAGATTGATGAGAAGAGAAGAGCCTGTAAAGGGTGCACTACAAGCTAAAGTGAAGTCCAATGATGAAGGCAAAGGGAAGAAATGGAATTAATCCAAAGGAAATGCATGTGACTCCAAGTTTGCAGCAAAAGAATGAAGTTCTAGTGGGTCTGGCAAATGGAAGAAGAACAAGAAGCCTTGTCAACATCGTGGTGGAACTAATCATCAGTCCTTTAGATGTTGGAGGAAGCCTGATGCTAAGTGCAGAAGATGTCACAAGGTTGGTCACATGGAAGCGATTTGCAAAGAGAACAATCACTAGCAAGTAGGAGAAGCACAGATAGCGTGAATGAGATGTTGACACCTAAATTTTGGCTACCCATTTAGTCATTTGTCGCATTAAGAAATTAGGGATTAATTTTAACCCCTAAAAATATATATTAATTAATTAATTAATTAACTGCATAGCATATAAATTTAGGTACATTTAGTTTGCAAATTTTGCATTTTATTTATGGGACCAATGCGAATGGGTTCAAATTAGTTGGATTAAGCCCACGAGCGAGCTGGTTGGCCCAAGCCCATGTTTTTCAATTATCTCGTGAAAAAATAGAAATTTTGAAATTTTTCCGGGATATGAATCTTTTGGATAGGGCACATGTGTGAAAAAATATTGCGATTTATCTTTGCAAGATTTGGATTTCGAGAAAATATTTATCGTAATCTTGAAATCTTATCAATAGTGATCAGTTGGTGAAAAAGTGTCACGGATGTAGATTTGAAGGGAGAATCGAAAACCTATCTTCTACCCCCTATAAAAGCAGCAGTACAAGGACCTAGGAGGGGGGGCTTTTTCTAGGTTTTTCTTCATCGAAAGGAAAGAGGAGAAAAGGGTCGAAAGAAAAAAAAACAAAAGTCAAGTGAAAAGAGAGAGACAAAGGAAGAGGGGTTTCGGTTCTTTGGAAAAGAAAAGGAAAAACAAAAAAGCCAGTAGAAAGTACAGAGGAAAGCTGTAGCAAGTGACATGAGAGAGAGAGAGAGAGAGAGAGAGAGAGAGAGAGGGGCACGCATCGTCTTCTTCGCGGAGACTCCGATGCGTCGGCCGTGCGTTGCACCGGCACCACGATGCCAGCCTCCACCGCGCCTCCGCCACCGTTGCGCCGGGCACCGATCGCCCCCCGCTCGTCACTAGTCGTCACCCGCGCCATCACACAGACCCGCGACCAGAACCGAGCTCAAGCCGGTCGCCGCACCTCCGAAGCCCGCGACCTGCAGATCTCTCGCTCGCCATCACCGAGCACCACCGAGCCTGCTCCGCTCCTTTCGCCTCGCTCTGCATCGCCGTGCCACGCCCGATCTTACTGCGCTAATCGCCATCGCAGCTAGTCCACCGACGCTAGCAGACCGCCCTCGCAATCCGCAATCACCGCCATTCCAGGACCAGCGAACCCCCCACGTTGCCACTGCTACCTGCTTCTGCAGCAGATCCCGCATCCTGCAGTAAAGTCCGAGTCGCCCCGCTGTACCTCCAACCCGTGCCGACCCGCAACACCATCGTTGTCCCAATCTCGCCAATCTGCAGCACCAGAAGTCCCAGCGCCCCTGCTCGCCTCTCCCCCGACGCTCAGCTGCTGCGGTGCCGCTGTTCCTACCGTGACCCGACGCCGCCAGAGCCCACATTCTTTGTTGCTCGCGTCTCCTCGATGCCCAACAATAAGCCCCGCGCCCTGCGACGCCCCCTCGCCGGTGCCTTGCTTCGCCGAAGTCCCTTGCCGGCATCAATCCTCACTGCCCCGTGCTAGACGCCCACCTGCCTTGCCTCGCCAGAGCCCCCTTCGCCGACGATCCCCCTGCTTGGACCTCGACCGGCTGTCTTTCGGTGACCCACCACCAGCCGCGTGTAACAAAAAGAAAAAAAAAAAAAAAGAAAATCAATTAGGTAGTTCTTTTCTTTTTTTATTTACTTTATTTTTTTTTTATGTTATTCTCACTTATTTACTTTTTTTTTCTTTAGTAGGATTATTCCTAAATATATGATTGATGTTCCAACATGAAAGTGCCCCTCAAGCGAGGATTGACAGGCCGATTTCCGCGCCCGAAGTCCGACTCGCAATCCCTTACAAAAATCGACAATCCAATCTCAAGCCCGAGATTCCATTCGCGATTTAATTTAAAATTGGCCAACCTGATCTCATGCGCGAGATATGGTTCGTCGATTTTTAGATATCAATCTTATCTTGTTTGATTTCTGTCGTTAAGTTGGTTGAGTCAATCTTATTTTTAAAAAAAAAA